>AFRD01000253.1:0-49440 GCA_000222875.2 Periglandula ipomoeae IasaF13
GTTCGAAGTTTAAGACATATAACTCCAGGTCATATCAACATTGCTATGAGAAGAAAAGCAGATATTGTTTGGTAGAGAAAATGAAGACACGTCTAGCCTGAGCTTTGATGCCACCCTGGGCGGCAAGCTCAAACGCGACGGTCCGTAGACCCATGTGGGCTGGTATTAATTGTACACATACCTACCTATATGCATGCATGCAAATGCTAGAGATTGACAATGGGGTTGCCATCGTCTCACAACACGCAGAGCAACCTGAGCGACGGCTCTTGATAAAGAACCCTTTGGAATTCTGGCTAACGGTACGACGGTGGTAGATCTGCGATGGTGCTCATACACTATGACTTGTACTTGCAGGAGCTGGCGTTCTGCTTGTTCACCTCGTGCGGCTCAGTAGTGTAAGGTTGGCTGTCAAATTGAGCTCAAAGTGATAAAGCACGCAGTATTGATATCACCGTCGGCATCATCATCATCATCATCATCGGTATATGGAGTTTTACGAGCCATACCGTCATTAATTGCGCAGCAAGGAAGAGCTGCTTCCGACGATGCAACCAGACACTCAAAGCAAAGAGTCGGGTGCAAGGTGTCGTCCAGGTGGATGATGACTGGCTGTACTGGTTCCCAGTGGCCACTTGGCTCAACCAGGCACCTGTTGACCTGTCGAGGCGCCCTTATGCCGCTAAAATGCACTAGACGCGTCTCCAGGCTCAGGTAACCTGGGTACTCGATGGGTGGCGACTCAGGAGACGCGACCGATGCCGCGGCAACGATAGAGCATATTGATCATTTACTTTCTGGCTGGTCTGTTGACTCGGCGTCCTCAAGAACAGAGGCGAAGCTACGAATTGCATGACGAGCAAACCGGTTCATGCAAGCTCCGCGAAGAGAGACGACGCATGGAGCGGTCAATTGCCCGTGATATGAAGCGTCCGCATGTGCATAAGCCCCCAAGATTAATAGCAATGCTTCCCCCCTTTTTTGTTGATGGGCCGTGGTGTGGAAGCCGCACCGCGTGTGATTCCTCGAAGCTTCACATCCCGGCCTAGCTCGTGGCTGCGTCTGCCCAGATGGCCCCCTGCCTCCCACTTGCCCTGCCCCTGTCGCCTTAGCCGCCTCAGGGCCATCCTTTCATTTAGAAACGTCCTCACTTGGCTCAATTTCCCCAGACAGGCAGAGCGTCTTCCAGAAATCTAAGACCAAGGGTCAAACAACGGCCACGGAACCCTGGCGCCAGGCACTCGGTCGGTGACTCTGGGTTTGGGATCTGGCATTGGCAACCCGCGGGCTTCGACGCGAAATCCCGGCCAGCTGGCCTCAACTGTTCTGATTTATATCGTTTCTTTTTCTTGGTTCATTCCTCTTCTCCCCCTTCGTGTCCTTCATGTTGCGCTCTCGTCAATTAAATAAGCTCTTGATTATGTTTTGATCCTGTCTTGCCCGTCGAGACTCTTTACTCTAGCCTCCTTGATCGTCGATGTTCTCACATTGCCCCTGACCAGAATACTGAGCTGCAGCAGCCACTAATACAAGCACTGAGTGGAAACGGACCCCAGCGCCCTTCTCTGCATCTGCCCCGCTGTAAGACGCCCCTGCCCCTCGCTCGCTCACTCGAAGCGCAGACTGGCGGAACAACAAACAAACAAAAAGTCGGCTGCGCTCTTCCGCGGCAGCTTTTTCTACTTTTGCCTTCACAACACCACTGACCAGTCCCTCCAGGTGATTGTCTGCGCGATCAAACACAATGGCTTCCGTGTACAAACAGTTCCTGGCCTCGCCCAGCTCCTCTCTGCTGGCTGAGAAGGCATCCCTTCACTATGTCACCACCACGACCTCCATTTATGGTCCCACCGAAATCATCAAGCACCTCAACACTCTCCAGAAGCAGGTCAAAATTAAGAAGCAAGAATTCTTGAACCTGGTCGATGGTCAGTCCATTATTGCTGCCGAAATCGACACCGCCCTGGAGTTTCAAACCAGCGGTGGTGCTTACCTCCCTGGCCTTGACGACAACTTCCTGTCTGATCGGGTCGCGTATCTGTCAATTGTGAGTGCTGAATAAGTTCCCCAATCGCCCATCGCACTGGTCCGGACCAAAGCTTTGAGGCTACTTTGAGACTGACTGAGGATAATGTTGCAGATTCACATCGTGACCCTCGACGAGGCAGGCAAAATCCTGCAGATCCGCCAACAATGGGACCAGGGATCTCTGCTCAAGCAGTTGGAAATTATTGGAAAGACTGGCCATAACTGGCCCATCAGAGATAGCCGAGAGCAGCTCACGTTGATCCAGTCTTGCCTCAAGTCTACCGGCGCCATCCAAGCCAAATCCGACAGCCACAACGATGTCGTAATCCGAACTCGTGGTAACTCGAGCAATGCCATGCGAGACCCCCACGCTTCACTCCAGCTGTTCGGCAACAGAGAGGAAATTGAATCTGCTCAGAACGATGCCGTTGTTTCGCCTTATGCGGGTAAACATCGATGCGGAGAGCGCTCATTTGCGGATGTGCTGGGCGATGATCCTACCGGGGAGCACTACGAGGGCGGACACAACCGTCACCGATCCTCGTCACCAAGCAAAGCTGGCCAGGGCAAGAATGCCCAGCCCATGCGCATCTTCGAAGGTCAGGAGCACAATGAAGAAGAAGAGGAGGAGCGGCCAAAGTCAAAGAACAACTTTATTCGTCCAAACCCTCAAAAATACAACCACTTCGACTTTGCCGATGGATCTGATCCTCAAGACAGGCCTAAGCCAGGTGTTGCGTTTGAAAATCGACCGAAGTCCAAGCACGACAGTCAGTGGGATTTCCAGGACTTCAACACCCCCAGTAAGCCTCTGCCCACCAAGCAGTACCGAGCTCAGGATGTTCGTCACTGGGATACGGAGGCGAGCAACATTGAGGAGGAAGACTCGAGCCACCATGCTCGCAAGGGTCGACGTGACGCGGAGACGCACTTCGAACTCCAGGACGACGGCGAGCGACTGCCCCATCAGGACCGGGCCAACGCTCGCCCCAAGGGATCGATGCACAACGACAACCTTGGTCTCTACAAAAACAAGCTCTTTGACCGTGAGGATCCCACTCCCGAATCTCAGCGTGCTCTTGGGAACATCACCAATCTAAGCGGACGCGGCAAGGACTTCGATCCTCACTTCGCCATGACGGATGAGTCGCCTGCTCCCTCATCGAACCGCAACCAGCATGTCCCTGAGGGCCGCATGAAGGCTGTCAAGCAAATGGATGCCAACTGGTCTTCCTACGATCAATCACCGACCAACCAAAAGGAGAACAAACAGCGTGGCGAAGGAAAATTCTTGGATGACAACACGATCAACATTGCTGGTGATGGCATGGGCGGCCGCAAAGGCACGAACCGCGATTGGTTGTACGGACCTACCGAGGATGAGACGCCCAAGCCCGCCTCAAGAAAGACCAACCCCTCTGCTGCCCAAAAGAGCTTTTGGGACTTTTGAGAAAGATACCCCTGCGGCCCCTGAACACGACTTGATAGCATGGCAAATGCTGTAAGACAAGTCACAGAGATAGGAAGGCTATGTTTGGTGATTGGGCAAGATGATGTATACCTCTGGTTGCGAAGGTTGTACGAGGATTTCTGTGCTGCCATTGACGACTCTGTATGGCTACACGGCTCATGACTCATGAAAAGCCGTTTCTTACTACTACAGTGAATTTTCTTTTCTTAATTTGTATTTATGTGCCACAAGCTGGCACGGTCGAGTTTACACAAGTTCGAGCCAATATATGCCATGTATTCTGCATCAAAGTTACGATACTAGTTCACGTGGAAAGTTGCGTGACTAAGTTGCCAGATTGAGTGCCCATGGGATTCATAGTCTCGGCCCGTTCACATCCCAAGGAAACGTCGCCCATCGTCTTCTCGAGCATGCACCTCGGTGATCCGGATCCTATTCTAAATGCACACATGGCAGTCAATCAGCCCAAGCAGGGTTGTGGCAGCAGGTATTCTAATTCGCTGAGGAGTTCTGATGTTGAGCAGGGGTATTTGTGATATGTCAGTCGTAAGATCATCTCAGATTAGCAAGTATTCCTAAGACGAGAAAAATTGACATGGAAGACCCAGTAAAGGACATATAGCTGGTATAGTACTCTATTCGCACTATACAGGAATTACAAAAAAAGAAAGCTCATCAGAGCCATCAACGCTCGCTACCTATAAACGCCGCCGTCGCAAGTCATGCTGTCCCAGAAGAAATGCCACCGAAAAAAGACAAAACACCGCCCATAAAAACTCATAGTACATATCAGCACATAAACTTATAAAACCTCTTCCAGCGAGGCCACGTCGCCCGCTCCTCCTCCTCCTGCGCTATCAAGATTGGTAGATTGAAATCTCTTCGCCCCGTATCGACGTCCATGTCGCGAACTTTGACGAACCGCGTGCGGAAGAATAGCTTGTGGCATATGTAGAAGGCGATGATGATAGGAACGCCCATGAACTTGAGGAAGAAGTTCTGGGCAACGCGAGATGGTTCCATGTCCTCCCATCCGATTGGGAATGCGCCGACCCAGAACTGTGCGATGAGCACGAGGACGTTGAGTGTGAGACCGAGGTAGGATCCCATGACACCGACTTGGCTGGTATATGCCATTTCGTTGAGGCTCCGACCGCGGGCTGCCCATGCGCGGCGGAAGCGGATGTGGCAGAGGCAGATGGATGTCCATGTGAAGACTGTGGAGAGGCCAGATATGGCGAGGAGCCAGTCTAGGACGATGCCTTGCTCTCTGAGGTCGGCGAGGAATGCGAGTAGGCCGAGCAGAGCGGCAACGAGGATGGCGATGAGGGGTCGACCGCGCTTGTCGACATAACCAAGGATTTTGGGCGCTTGGCTCAAATTGGCCAGGGCTGCTAGCGTTCGAGACGATCCAAACACTGCTGAGTTGCCGACTGACAAGACGGCGATGAGAATAACGGCGTTCATGACGGACGGGAGGACCTCGATCCCGGCTTCCTCGATGGCAATGACAAAGGGAGATGCTTTGACGTCGGACTTGCTGTCACCATCAATCAATCGAGGGTCGTTGTACGGGACTAGGAGCCCGACGAGAGTGAGAGCCACGATGTAGAACAGGGTTATTCTCCAAAACACCTGCTTGATTGCGGTAGGCAATGACTTTCGTGGATTCGCCGTCTCAGCAGCAGCCAGACCAACCAGCTCTGTGCCTGTAAAAGCGAATGCAGCGGTGACAAACACACTGCACAAGCCCTTGAAGCCGTTGTTGAAGGCGCCAGGTGTTTGCCAATATTCGCCGCCAATATAACCACGATCTGGCGTTCCGCCGCAATTGAGTACGATGCCGAGGAGGCTGCGAAAAAGTTCCAAGTTAGCATTGATCTTGCTCAGAATTGTCACCAAATATGACAGGAAACGGTACACAACAAGACCCGGAACATACATGAACCCAATAACGGCAATGACCTTGATGATGGAGAAGGTAAATTCGGCTTCACCATAGCCCTTGACGCCGAATAAGTTAATGAGAAGGATTATGATGAGGAAGATGCTGACAAAGCCAGCCTTCGGTAGCGTTTCTCCCCAGTATCCGATGGTCAGGGACGCAGCTATAATCTCAAGAGGCAAAACCGTAAGCCACTGAAGAGCATAGCTATAAGACAGTCAGCATATCATAGGCTCGGTAACGAAGATTGTTCTTGACACCTACTTCCAGCCCATTGCAAATCCCCAAGAGGGATCGAGAAACCGCGTGGCCCATGAGGAGAAGGATCCAGCGATTGGAAATAATACCGCCAACTCGCCCAAAGCCTGGCAAGTACAGTATAGCATGAGTCCAACAATGCTGAAAGCGATGAGTAATGACGCGGGCCCTCCAGAATGTAAAGCCTTGCCTGATGCCACGAAAAGACCCGTTCCTGCAGTCATCAGTCAGAAAGATGTCCAATTCCAAACTATCGTCACAATCTCATGCATCGATCGATAATTGCGCCTTCAAACACGATCAAGAACATACCTATTGAGCCTCCTATCGCAATCATCTGCAAGTGTCTTCCCTTCAACTTCCGCGCCAATCCCGTATTGGCAGACTCCAACGCCGCCATATGCAAATCATAGTAATGGGGTCCATAGCGCCGTTGGCTCGCACGACTATTCACCTGGCTGAGATGATCGCTCGGAAAGAAAGACAGGTTCTCGTCACGCTTAAAGCTGTCGATGAAGCGGTGGAAGCGAGGCGGCGCCTGCTCGTCGTAATAGTCTGGTTCCCGCATGCTGTAGGAACTGCCATGTGTGAAGGACTCTTCCTTAAGTTTGAAGTTGTTGAGCTCGATGTCTCGCGGCGGCGCCATTTCCGAGGCACGAGCTCAGATCAAGCGCTGAGCCGAGCCGAGTCGGGTGCGCGAAATTGTCAAACGTTGGACCAAGCTTTGATCAATCAAAACTCCTCGGCAGATAGTTAATTAAAGAACTGCACGTCACGGCCGCACGGGTCTCGGTGTGTTTCACACGTGGGAGCGACAGTGGGAAAAGAGGTCGGTGCTATCGAGGTTGGAGGGGAATGGAATCCCGATAATGGACGACCATAGCCTAGACTCGGGTGCGGACTCAATTTGATTTTTGATGTTGATGTCGAGTAGGTCCAGGTTGCTCGTGGGCCATTACACCATGTCGAATGCAAATGGTCCCGATACTGTACGTCGTTAATCGGATCCAGCTAGGTGATGCAGACAGAGTCGCAATGCGGAGGAGTGGCAAGTTGAGACGCTGCGACGCCGTTGAAAGCCGTGGTCGTTGGAGATGCAATGCAAGTGATGGTGGTGGTGTTGAGGGTCGTTGGAGAAAAGGCGGGCAGTCAGCATGACCTGATATGTGCAGGCCCAGATTGTAAGTATCAATGAATGTAATGATTGAATGCATGAATGGGTTTAGCGTCACTAGGTCGTATCGGAGAGAATCAAGGGCCAAGGGCCATGAACTCAAAGCCACGCGGGAAGTGTGTGTGGACCAAAGCACCAAAGGGCTCTTGCAGATAACAGCGAGAGCATCCAGACTCGCTCAAAAGCCAGAAGAGTGCCATACTCCAAGCGTCAAGGTTCAGGATGCCACGCTCGACGTAATGCTAGGCCCAACGCCACTCGCCGCCAGCGAACTAGGATCCGCAAGCTCTCAACGGGTTGGCACCATCGATGTCTCGCCTGTTCACGGCGCTTTGCGGAACAGCGTAGTATTCACCATCTGCACGATCTGTCCCTGTCTTATTTCCGCCGCTATCCTCGTTGAACCATGAAACACAAAGCGATGAAGCTGTTGCGAGGGCGAACCCAAACACAATCGCAGGGTCTTCGTCTATTCACCACGGCCAACCATATTCTGTCATTGTTTGGCCCCTCTTGTTTTTCTTGAACAAATGCTCCGCAATCCATGCCGCTATAATAGCTGCTCTCCCAAGACATATTGAAGCCCACCAACTCCTCCCTCTGTCATTCCTGTCTGGGAAGCTGGTAAGCCCAATCCGCACGCGACAGCGCGGGAAGGACCACCGGAGGGGTGGGAATGACCCATCTTCTCCATATGAGCTTATCGCAGGATTCGCTTCCTGGGGAAAGAGAATTTGACATTCGAGCAATCTCGTATCTTCATTTTTGGTTCCCTATCCCTTCCTGGTTCCCAGTCTCAGCCGCCCCGAGAGCACGGATCAAACGCAACGCATTAATCTGGCGCTGTGAAGGCGACTCATGGCGGTCGGCAGAGGCCCAGACCCAGACTCTCTCGTATGGCGCCGCCCTGGTCGATGCCCCGGTAGATAACAATACCCTTGAATGAATGCTGGATGCACAAGAACATTTTCCATCCGTCGCTATTGAGTGCCCAGTACTACGGTCACTTACATGTGCTATCTTTGCCTTGTGCTCAGCCTCTGCATGTATAACTCCGTAAGTAATACTCGTTCGTTCTCTCCGAGAGGATCGATGTTGCACAAAGATCTGAACGACCCCAATCAAGAGCAACCGGACAAATGAAGACTCGGTGCAGTACAGGCCAGGTCAGCACTCATAACCGTCGCACATTGCTCACTACATGAATGCATTCGGACGCGCAACAAACAATGCCGGATTGCCCCCAGTCCTATTGTTGCACGCCTCGGTTCAGAAGGCTGACAAGCCGCTATTTGCTTGGCCAAAATGGCGTGAGGCTGATGGGGGCTGACGACCGTCGGCAGTGCGCAGTGCTCAGACGCCGCTACGCTTCACGTCCTGCAAGTTACAGTACTGTACTTTAGTACACAAAATTTACGACATGTTCACACTTCAGTGACATGATACTGTTAACACTGTAACACATGCAATGATAAAATTCTGTACTGTACAGTACAATAAATGATCGAGATGGCATTTCTCTAATCGCTGATGAGCAGCCTCCGATGCAGAAATTCATTTTGAAACAGTCCTCCTCTTGCGGTTTCTACGTAGATGCAGTCGCTGATTTAGCACCCCCTATGATATTCCCATGCTCATCTCTGGGTTTACGCTGCCAGCCCGTTGAGAACAGCTTGCCCAGATCGAATCGTGGGAACGGATGAGCCTCGGTGTTGATGACAACTTTGTCCAGAGGCAGCAAGTCATTTGGAGAGAACAACAGGTACAGGTATTTCAAAGTCTCAGCCTGTCAAACCATTCAGATTAGCCATTGTCCACATCGACAGAAGCCGCATATATCCATTTGCTATCAACTTACCAGCCAGAAGCTCTCCATGTTGTCTCTTGGAGAGGGTGGAATTGTGTTGGCATTGCTCAGACTTGTGAATCCCCCTTCGTTCTCAACAGCTGTGTAGTTGACAAAAGACTTGAACATCTCCCAGCCCCATTCCCTGTACTTGACATCGCCCGTTATTCTATACATATAAAGGAGACTTTCAACCGTCTCTGGTCGCTGCAGGTTGTGCACGTCGTTGGGCTGTACGTTGAAGTCCTCACGCCAGGCGGCATGCGGATCAGGGTCGAAGTCCTCTGGGGGATGATGAGAAGCAGACTCGGGATGAGAAGGGTCTGCAATCTTGAAATACGTAATCTCGGCTGCCAGGCCGGTAGCCATGCACTTATACATGCCCCAGCAAGTTTGGATCAACTCGCGTGCCAGCTTCATGTCTTTCTCCTTCTTCTTATTCCATGATGGAAGTTTACGCGCTTCTGCCTCGGTGAGACCACCTGTGACGGCCAACGCGATTGTTCCCGGCATGAAGCACACCAAGTGATCCATCTTGGGAGACAGGTAACCGTCCAGTCCAGTCGGCCGCTCTCCAATGATTGTGTAACCTGACGGCTCCGTGTATGTGATGAGATGCTTGCGCACGCCTTCGAGAGCTTCGTCCCACATTTGCTCGTACACAGGCTCCTGTCGGTTTGTCTGCAGGTACTGCTTGATCAAGTACTCATAGTACGAGTCACCCCGACTGCCCAGGCGGATATTCGATCCCCGGAACTCTCCGCCTGTAGCGTAGATATAGATGGGGACGAGACCATCCTTGGGGTTGTTATCGTCCACCACCTGCATGACCTTTTCAACCTTCTCCCAAAAGTTCGTTTCTCCAGTGAGCTTAGCAAGGTACTTGAACTCGAGTTGCAATGTTGTTGCCTCCGCTGTGGAGGATGCGCCGCCATCCGCATGAGATGGCAGGCCTTCCATCTTGCCTAGGTTTACACTGGCGTACGGGACTCCCGAATGTGAGTCAAAAGCTACCATCAATCGGTCTGCCAGACCTTTGGCCTTCTCAAGGTACAGGTCCTCGCCCGCCTTCCCAGGGTCGTCCTCTTTCAGTGGTGCAAGTTGGGGGTATTCGGTCGACAAGTAATGGGCAGAAAGAAGACCGCCGAGCATGCGAATCGTAGTCTCAAATGTGTTGACATCTTGGTCCTGATCCCATGTCAACGAGTTCGTCAGCCACTCCCGCGCATGCTGCACGCGAGAAGTCAGGTTCATCAGCATCATTGTATCGAGTGAATCGATGATGATCCAGCCCAGTCCCTTTGGCGCCATGTTCTTTCCTGTTTTTGAAATCGGCCGATACTCGTCGTATCCTAAGAGAAGACCAATCGGTTAGTACATGACTTGGAACAGCATTCAGCACGTCCAGATACATACCCCAAGCATATCGAGCATAGGTGTCCCAACTCAGCTCGAATGCCTCAACAACACTCTTGCGTCTCTCATCCCAGTTCGCTGTGCTACTAGCTTTCGACATGCCCAGCCATGCCCATGTGGATTTGGATGCGGACGAGCGCTTCTCATTACGACCGCCGATGAAGCCCGTCAGGTATAGGAATGTCAACAATCCCAGCGCCAAAGCACTGAGAACTCGCTTATTGCGCCACCATCGTCTCCTAGAGTATCCGTATGGCTTGTCTTTATACATTGGCAGCTCGTCGTCCTCGAAGTAGCCAGAGACTTTGCTCTGGACACCGCCCAGAATACCTCCCCCAGCTGCACCCTTGTTGCAAGAGAGGCTCGCCCATGCTCTGTCCTCTAGGTTTCGATGCGGCGCTGCGAAGTTGGGGACGTTCTTCGGGATGTTGAAGGACATGTCGAGGGCCGTTGCGCCAACATGCGCTGCTGTGTCTTTGATCGATTGGATCTTTTGAAATGCGGTAGCTTTGAAGGCGTTCTTCCAGTGGATATCGAACGGATCGCGAATCATTGGGCCGGCAGCCTCATGTCGCGGTGGGTACAAGAAGCCACACTCTCTGTATGTATGCCAGAGCTCGAGGATTCTGCAACGGGGGCTGAGTTGTAAAAAGTGAGGGACTGGTATTGTCGAGCCCAGCCAAATTGAAACTCGTTGAAACTTCAAGCGCTAAATAGCAATGTACCGCACGCAGCCGGCACACTCTTGCACTTCGAAATATGGTCTGGTTGATGATGTTCAATCGTCAAGCCCAGGCTACATACCCCTAGAAAAAGGACATTTATGCTCCAGCATGGAGCTCCACTGGGGGATTGAGGAACCAGCCTGAGCACATGTGCGGGCCACCACCGTCACCACGCCCCGTCAAGAAAGCCAGCGTGAAATGCCTGAACCCTGTCCCCACTAACAACGGGAATTATGTCTTCCATCACGTCAACGTATTTTCCTCGACTTTGCTTTCTACAGCTCTCTTCGATGATGCCTTAGTGTGCATTTCCTTGTTATTGCTACTTTCACAGCGGCAGCCATGCATATAGAGCACAAGCAACTTTTGCGGCGTTGAACGGATCTCCATATACCTCATTCGAAGGATCAAGATTTGTCTCAGCCAGAAAGGCCATATCTTCATGAGGCAGAGTACTTAACACCAGCATAGCACTATGGGGTTTCAAAATTATCCGTCTCTTACGCCGGAGGAGTTTGAAGAAGTTTGTCATCATCTTGATAGCAGATACTGCCGTGCTACACTCGGCCCGCTGCGGAAACATTGGAAGCTCAGGGTTCATCGGGCTTTGGATGTGTCTTTTACCGTGGATGGCGGTTACTCTACATATGTTCAAGTCATCTGCCCGTTGGAGACGAGAGATGACATTGATTTGGACTTGAGCGGTTTCTCAATACCTGAGTCTCGAGTGGATGACCGCATCTCCATGGACGATGGGGAAATGATCGATGCAGAGGAGTCCGACCAGGTGCGAAATTTTGTGAGATATCGTCTTTTTATATTTGTATCCTGTCCTCACAAGGTTTCTAGGCCGCCATCGTGACGCCGCAATCCCACGGCACGGGATTCGTGGCCTATGAAATACATCTTCATCCCACATATAGAGTTCCATGCCTTTGGTTCAGCATACACGGCCTCCCCCAAGATGAACCCGCCTTCAACATAGACACAGTGTTCCGTCGCCTGGTTCCCGATGAGTACAAGGAGGGTCTTCGCGGAATAGGAGGCATTAGCGGCATTTCAGCAGACGTGAGTATGCAGCCAGCTATCCGTTTTAGCAAGTGGTTGACACCTTGGTTGCAGCACCATCCTCTGACAGGACTGCCTTCGTTCTTCGTCCATCCTTGCCTGTTGGGGGACGCAATGTCAAACTTCAGCTGCAACCAAGAAGACTATTTGATGGTTTGGCTGGGATTGGTAGGAGGATGTGTCGGCCTATGGGTACCCAAAGAAATGGCTATTCAATGACGCCCTGGGTATCATATAACTGGACATTGTCGCATGCGGGCCGGAACACGACGATGCCATCTAATGCTTAACCAGCGCTTATTCGTCGTCGCTGTCTTCTTCCATAGCCACATCGCCTTCGCTATCCTCCTCGTCTTCTTCTTCGTCCCGTGTTCGTTTCTGACCTCGGCTCTCAGGTGTACCTGCATCTTTCATAACCTGGTCGGCAGCTGTGGGTGGTTTGGCAGGTGCCGTACCAGGCGCTAGCGCGTTGAAAATGCTTTGCTGAAGTTGTGTTTGCTCAACGGTGGCGGCTCCCGAGGTGCTGGGCATCTTGAATGTTCCATCCAGCTTGGCGACAAAGTGAGATTTCGACTTGGCGTATTGGATTTTCTGTGCGTGATGTATTCTGGTTAGCAACGATCAATATCAGTGAAACCGTCAGTTGCAACTTACAAGCTTTCGTCCCAGAAATTCATGCCCGTCCAAAGATCTCATGGCCTGCGTCGCCGTTTGTACATCCCGATATACAATATGTGCCTGGCCTCGCATGTTCATGGTTTTCAGAGCCACGACATCTAGAACTGGTCCGTATGTCGAGAAAAGCATGTACAGCGCCGTTCGAAGATCAGCCTTTTGAATTTTCGATGACGGAAGGTTCGTAACGTATAGACTGGTGACGTTAGATACGCCCCTCGGGGGAGAAGTGACGCTATCACCTACGTTTGGTTTGGAGGCATCGGTTGAACTTTGGCTGGAAGGGAGTTGTTCGGCGCCAAGCCGCGCGAGGGAACGACTGTTGCCATGCTGTCTCAATCGCTCGAGTCGCAGAACGAAATGTATCGCAGGAGATCTTGCTACAATAAAGTCCGTGAGTCTAAAGTAATGACTCGTGGGGGGGTGGTCCGTCGTGCGAGGAAAGTTGTCGGAAACAATGCCGGCACAATGCTGAATGGAGATTTTCAATGGCCAGCCTCGCGATGTTGCGGTGGCATGCGAGCAGCTTAGCCGTGGCCCGAGCTCCACCCACTCGAGCAAGCGCTGGGGAGGGTATGTACCGGTCACTACGTAACACCTGCTCAGCCAGCTCTAGAAACCCCGCTGTCATCCATTGACATTCTGTGATCCCAATTCCTTCGCCCTCACTTGCGATAGTAGAGAGCTACTCCTATCGCGAATAGATATCTCCGTCACCATGGCTGCTCCCGACGTCCATCACCTTTTCCACAACCCCATCGCCGACCACTCGTTCTCGGCCGACCACAACACCCTCGCCGTTGCACGAGACTCGGCCGTCGAACTATATGGCCGGGTTTGCAATACCTTCAAGCTTAAGGATGAGCTGAAAGGCCACGATAAGACTGTCACCAGCGTTGACATTGCTCCCGGAAGCGGCCGCATTGTCACCTGCTCTCAAGGTTTGTAGCTGTATTTATTGTTATCTTGACTTCGTTCGTCGCAAAAAATTTAACGAACTCGAACAGATCGCAATGCGCTCGTCTGGGAGCCTTCTCCCACAGGCTACAAGCCGACCCTCGTGCTCCTCCGAATCAGCCGGGCCGCCACCTTTGTGCGCTGGTCACCCTCTGAGACAAAGTTCGCCGTCGGTTCCGGTGATCGCGTTATTGCCGTCTGCTATTTCGAGGAAGAAAACGACTGGTGGGTGTCGAAGCACTTGAAGAAGCCCATTCGCAGCACCATCACCAGCGTGGCCTGGCACCCGAACTCTGTACTTCTCGCCGCCGGCTCGACCGATGCCCACGCCAGAGTATTCTCTAGCTTCATCAAGGGTGTAGACTCCAAGCCCGATCCAGGTGTCTGGGGTGAAAGGCTTCCATTTAACACTGTCTGCGGAGAGTTCCTGAATAACTCGGCCGGATGGGTTCACTCGGTTGCTTTCTCTCCCAGTGCTGACAGTTTGGCATTCGCTGCTCACGATAGCAGCATTACTGTCGTATATCCCACCGGTCCTGAGCAGCCGCCGCGAGCTATTCTTACTGTCTCAACCCAGCTGTTGCCGTTTAAGAGCTTGCTGTGGAGCAGCGAGGATGAGATCATTGCCGCTGGATACGACTGTGAGGCTTTCCGCTTCAAGGGCAATGAGTCGGGTTGGCAGTTGACTGGACCTGTGGAGTCGAAGGGCCGTGATGCTGGGGCTCAGCGCGAAGAGTCTGCGCTGAACATGTTCAGACAGATGGACTTGAGGGGAAAGGCGAAGGACGATACGCAACTGAGAACGATTCATCAGAACACGGTGTCGACAATCCGTCCGTTTGAATCTTCTGGTGGACGCGTCACCAAGTTTAGCTGTAAGTTTTAAGTGTACTCTCTCTACCGACCTCACCCTTACCATAACTAACCCCCGATTACAGCAAGCGGTGTTGATGGACGTGTCGTCATTTGGAATGCGTAGATAGAGATAGACAAGACCAATAGACTATCATGGCCTTGTGATACAGCCATTTCTGTGAAAGGTTTCCTCATGCAAGCGTGTGATGATCATGCGCCACAGCGTTCTCGTCTAGTTTCGAGGATGTCTGAAGCATTTGACTGGCGCGTTCAGCCAGAAGCCGTCTTTGGAGATACAAAACACAATGAAATTTTTCTTATCACTTGTAATTACAGCGACCAGGCAAAATAGACTTGTACTTTACGTTGCTTTTATTAAGTCTAATTACTACCACCGATTTCAGAGCTTAAGGCAGGGCAATGGCCTCAATCTTGACATCGACGTTCTTGGGCAGAGTCTTGACAGCAACACAGCTGCGAGCGGGCTTGTGGGCGAACCACTTCTCGTAGACAGAGTTCATTTCCTATGAATGTGATCAGCGCCTGCCTGGGGTTAAGATCGTTCCAAGCTTGTTTTTACGTACAGCGAAGTGGGCCACGTCGGAAAGGAAGATGTTGCACTTGACAACCTTGGGGATGGAGGAGCCGGCTTCCTTCAAAACAGCCTCAAGGTTCCGGCAGCATTGCTTGGTCTTATCGGCGATGGAGCCCTCGACCATGGTACCCTCAGCAGTGAGAGGGATCTGGCCAGAGCAGTAGATAGCCGTGGGAGTCTTGACGGCCTGGGACTACATTGCGAAGGATAACGTGTTAGTCAGAGCAGCGAGGTTCCTTCATCGTCAATCTAGGATCATGAGGTGTATGCCAACTCACGTAAGGCCCGACAGCTAGAACGCCACGTTATCAGTACAATCGGAGATAAATCAGAGGGAGAACAAGACTCTTGTTCCGTTGGAACAGCACTTACGGAAAGGGGTGTCCTTGGTGAAAACGATCTGCTGGTCCGACATTGTGGATTTGGTACGAAGGAGAACTGGAATTGGTGTGAATTTGCGTGGTCTTGCAAGAATTGCACCGCGAGCAAAGGTATTGATGGTGCGTCCGACACAAGACCGCGGGGCAAGCTGAGCAATAGTCGAAGACATACCTGTGTAGTTGGGGATTGAATGGTCAGGATCAAGATTACCGTAGCTTAAGTTGTTTTGGAAGGGCAGAGAGTGTCCTACAGAAGAGCTGGGTATGATGATAAGCTTTCGAGAAGGTCAAACAGATCAAGGATGTCGGGGTCGGGAGGTTTCGAAATATAGACCAGACCCCAGAGCAACTCCGGCAGCGGATTGATGCAGTTGATTTGTCGCTCACCCCGCCGCGGGGCAGGTGGGCGGGTTCTGGCGGCCCAAATGGCCTTCGCGCAGCCAAAATGGTGGGAGGGCAAGCCCACTGCGAAAGATGCTTTGAGGGACCTGGATGCCCTCGCGGGTTATGTGTTACGTACAATGTACGTTGCTTTTACTTGATACGCGCCGCGCCATTGACTCGGGATCGGCCAGACAGCCCTGCTTCGCGACCTCCCGAGGATAGCATAGGAAGCCGCCTGGGGCGCCTTGCTCGGAGCGCACCGGAGACAAGGAGTTATCACGTAGATGCCGCAAAGGAGCATCGCCGGAGCTATCTCCATTTCTAGCAGATTCACCCTCACTCATTTAGAGACTATCAAATGCGATGCCACTTGGTGAGCATCACCATTCCAGCAATACCATCGATGAATGGAAAGAAGAAGCTGCCAAGGTCATAGTCCGTTCTGAATTCTTCTCAGTGAGCCTTATGTGATTCTGAAGCTAAAGCCATAGCTGGCAGAACTTTATCTTGCACATGGATTGGAATGCTTGTCTTTGCCTGATTACGCCAGGCGTACACTACGCCAGACTTGGATTGCTGACTTCAATGGGCATAACAAGAGCACATTATGAGCCCAAAGGTGCGTCAAAAGGTCGACCAATGGCCCTGTCAAGCATCCAGGTCCTGCATATATACGTTCCTGCCTCACAGGCTTGAGCCGCGACAACAGCACGAAAGCACAACCGAGTACAGAGCTATTGTACTGCGCCTGAGAACCGGGTAGGCATTGGCCTGGTTCGTACATGATTCCTTCTTACAGTTAGAGGTACAGAAGACCTGTCTGTTGCGCCTTGGCCACACATCCGCCAGCATCATCGAAGTCAACAGGCCAGACAGTTCACAAATATCAGATCTCGAAGGGCTGAAAGCAACGAGCGATGCACCGCAGGACCTTCAGGAGAGCTCAGATGCGTGGGTCCTGAATCTGTTCGAGCTGGGCCAATGGAGGGCCGCGCAACAGCTCCATTGAGGTTCAAGCCTCCCCCCTGCGCCCACCCACGAGCCAACCAGACCACATGGATGCTTTCGGGTCGGCTCCTGGACACGTAGCGTCGTGCCATTTACTCCTTGACACTCCCGTCTGTTCAGCTTCATCATTATTTTGCAAGCGAAGGGAGTTGTTCCTTTTGCCTCTTCTTTTTGACCCTTCGACACGCCTTTTCTTGTGTTTGAATTGGTCCTCTTTTTATTTTTAAACCTCCTTCTCCATCGTTCTTTTGTCTAATTTTTATTTCATTTCCTTCACGTCCACCGACGATAGCTTATATCCGTATCATTTTGTGTGAGTTCCGATCCTCTGTGCCATGGTGGAAGCTCCTTTGCCTTCCAACTTAGTCGTGGCTGCAGAACGACAATTGCGCCAGGCATTGCCCGTACTGGTTTGACCATCAACTGACAGTCTCTTTTTATTCGACAGAATCATGGTCCGGCCCCAAACGCCGCAGGGCAGCCTGCGGCAAAGGAACGTCGGTTCCAAAAAGGCTGACACGTCCAAAGCCGCCATCGAAGTCGAGCTCGACAAGCTTTCCAAGGCCGCAGCGCAGAAGAATGGCACAATTTGCGAGCGTGACCATTGGATCGCCTTCTCGCTGACAACTGTCTTGGCCTTTGTCACCCGATTCTGGGGTATCAGCCATCCCAACGAGGTGGTTTTTGACGAAGTCCACTTTGGCAAGGTATGCTTTGCAGCTGGGATCGCACTACACTGATCTTGCGTGGCTGATTTGTTTCCACCGTAGTTTGCGTCCTACTACCTGGAACGAACCTACTTTTTCGATGTCCATCCTCCCTTTGCGAAGCTTCTCTTCGCGTTTATGGGCTGGTTGGTCGGCTACAATGGCCACTTCCACTTCGACAATATCGGCGATTCGTATATTGACAACAAGGTTCCCTACGTCGCATTCCGAGCTCTCCCTGCCATTCTCGGTGCTTTGACGGTGTCCGTTTCGTACCTCATCATGTGGGAGTCGGGCTACAGCGCTCCAGCTTGCGTCCTTGCTGCTGGCCTTGTTCTCTTCGACAACGCGCATATTGGTCAGACGCGATTGATTCTTCTTGACGCCACTCTCGTCTTGGCCATGGCTTGCAGTCTGCTCTTCTACATCAAATTCTACAAGCTTCGACATGAGCCTTTCAGCCGCAAGTGGTGGAAGTGGCTCGTCTTGACTGGATTCGCCTTGTCCTGCGATATTTCTACAAAGTACGTCGGCTTGTTCGCCCTTGTCACCATTGGCTCTGCCGTTATCATCGATCTCTGGGATTTGTTGGACATCAAGCGCCGCGGCGGGGCGATCAGCCTTCCTCACTTCGGAAAGCACTTTGCTGCCCGAGCTGTTGGCCTCATCGTTCTCCCATTCTTGTTCTACCTGTTCTGGTTCCAAGTGCACTTTGCCGTCCTCTCTCGTTCCGGTCCGGGTGACGACTTCATGTCTCCCGAATTTCAAGAGACGTTGAGTGACAACGTAATGCTAGCCAACGCACTGGACATCCAGTACTACGACACGATCACAATCAAGCACAAGGAGACCAAGGCTTTCCTGCACAGCCACCCCGACCGATACCCCTTGCGTTATGACGATGGACGTGTCTCCAGCCAAGGTCAGCAGGTTACTGGCTACTCTCACAATGACACAAACAATTACTGGCAGATCCTTCCCTCAAGCGACGACAAGCAGACGGGCCGTCTTGTTCGAAACAACGAGGTTATCCGCCTGAGACACGTGGGCACCGACTCCTATCTTCTGTCGCATGATGTCGCCTCCCCCTACTACCCGACAAACCAGGAATTCACCACCGTTTCTCAGGAGGAAGCCTACGGTAGTCGTGCCAATGATTCGCTCTTCGAAATCCGCATCGAGAATGGCAAGGACAACCAAGAATTCAAGACGGTTGCTAGCTATTTCAAACTTATCCACTACCCAAGCAAGGTCGCCATGTGGACACACACCAAGCCACTGCCTGACTGGGGCTCACGTCAACAGGAAATCAATGGTAACAAACAGATTGCTCCCAGCTCGAACATATGGCTGGTTGAGGATATCACCAGTTTGCCTGCCGATGACGTACGTCGACAGAAGACTGAGCGTAAGGTCAAAACATTGCCATTCCTACGAAAGTGGTTTGAGCTCCAGCGAGCCATGTTCTACCACAACAGCAAGCTCACCAGCAGCCACCCTTATTCCAGTCACCCTTACCAGTGGCCATTCCTGTTACGAGGTGTCAGCTTCTGGACCCAGAATGATACTCGTCAGCAGATCTACTTTGTCGGAAACCCAATCGGCTGGTGGTTTACAGCAAGTCTGCTCGCCGTATACGCCGGCATCATCTTCGCCGACCAAATTTCATTGCGCCGCGGCATCGATGCTTTGGATCACCGTAAGTAACATTGTGGCACAGCTTCGACCTCAAGATCACTCCCCTCCGTTGACTAACATTTGTCTCTAGGTACTCGCTCTCGACTATACAATTCTACCGGTTTCTTCTGGATTGCCTGGGCAACACACTACTTCCCATTCTACTTGATGGGTCGTCAGCTGTTCTTGCATCATTATTTGCCTGCACATTTAGCCTCGTCTCTGGTGGCCGGCGCACTGATTGAGTTCATCTTCAGCGTTGAGCCAGCTGATGACCACAAAGGCACCAAGAAAGGCCCCAGAAAGCATGTGACAGCTCGCGAGCGATTCGCCGGCCAGAGCATGGCGGGAGCGTGGATCGCCACAGGCGTCGTTCTGACTGTTGCAATTGCGGGATGGTGGTTCTTCCTGCCGTTGACTTACGGATACCCTGGCCTCAGTGTCGACGAGGTTGTTCGACGAAAGTGGCTCGGCTACGATCTACACTTTGCCAAATAAATGCGAGGTACCTGAAGCAGAGCAAAAGTACGGAGGCATCTTGCGAGGACGTGCAGCGAAGCATCCCACCAAATAGGGAACTATATATGTGCCCTAGTCTCGTGAGATGATGTATTGGGATTGTGATGGGCTTCGATGTACTAGTAACGATTTCGGACATGGAGAGTTATTGTCTTTATTGGTGTAGAAAGGGGTCATCAAGTAATCGTAAAATCAATAATCACGGACTTGTTCAATGTTCCAGTCGGCGCGTAAAACATGCCTTTAATGGGACTAAAGCGGGACCTCTCGTCGCTCAATTGTTGATATCGTTTCTAGTGGCTGAGTCGAAGCTCCACCTCCAGTACATTTACCCCTTGACGTAAGCCCCAGGTTTTGATACCGTCAGTAAATCCGACATCCTAGCGCACGTCATCCCGTGAAACGCAACCGTGTAAAGTACCAGATCGGACAGCGGGACTCAAGAGCTCAGCATTGGCGCTTTCCCCCGGTCTTTTCTCCAGCATTGTCTTCTTGACGCAATGTTTGGTTACGGCTACAGCTTTCTCCACCAATAAAGAGGATTAATTACGCGCACAACATCTGCCATGGTGCGTGCTCAACGCACTACGCAGCTACACGGCCAGCATCATGCTCCTCTCCCAAGCTAATTGGTTGTACGTTCGCCGAGTTCTCCGTCTACGAGTCACCCGAATAGCTCTCCTCCTCTTCTGCCTCTTTAACTTTCTCGACGTCCTCCGAATACACCACAACCTCGGCCACAGCCATGTCCTCCGCCGAAAAGCCCCCAAGCCAGCGTCGCGACCGCACGAAAGAATATACATTGCGAGTATGCACTTCAACAATGGCGAAATCCTGAAAAGCCACTGGAACAAAGCTATTCTGGACCTGACAGAGACGTTTGGGCCAAAAAATGTGTTTGTCAGCGTGTTCGAAAGTGGGAGCTGGGACGACAGCAAGGAGGTACTCCAGGAATTAGATCGAGAGCTTGAGAAAAGGGGTGTTCCTCACCGTGTTGAGGTCTCGGACGTGACGCATCAGGATGAGCTTGACAATCCGAGTAAAGGAGAGGGATGGATCGATACGTCGAGACATAAGAGGGAATTGCGCCGCATTCCGTATCTTGCGAAACTGCGAAACAAGACGATTAAGGATCTGTTGGATCTGCATAAACAGGGCGTTGAGTTTGACAAGATTCTTTTCCTGAACGATGTGGTCTTCACGGTATGTCCAGAAAGTGGCTTTTATTTGTGGAAGGATTTGCGTGGCTGGATCTTTGGGGAAGAACATGCTTTATTGACGGTACGCCAATAGGTCGAGGATGTGTTGGAGCTGATGGACACCAATGGGGGTGAATACGGAGCGGCTTGCTCGCTGGACTTCTCGAAACCCCCTCTCTACTACGATACGTTTGCGCTGCGAGACATTGAGGGCCACGAGCATGTCATGCAGACGTGGCCATATTTCAAAGCACGGACTACGAGGAACGCTCTCGTGAGGAACATGGATGCGGTGCCTGTTACGAGCTGCTGGAACGGCATTGGTATGCGATATCCTATAGCCCCCCACCCCCTTCTTTTCAAAAATCAAGAGTCCTTTATGTGCTGTGGAAACTAATCACGTGTCGCATCGTTTAGTCGTCATGCCCACCGAGCCATTCGTCTCCTCTACAACAAGTCTTCGCTTCCGCGGCGTGCCCGACTCCCTGGCAGCATACCACCTTGAGGGCTCCGAATGCTGCTTGATCCACGCCGACAACCCCTTATCCCGAACTAGAGGCGTCTTTCTCAACCCAAGAGTACGAGTCGGCTACAACCCAGCCGCGTACGAAGCCACACACCCTGCTGGGTCATGGGTTTCCGCTTGGGATATCTTCACGGGTATTTGGAGGAACAGGTTAAAGCGATGGCTATCAGTGAGGTTTGAGGGTGTGGTTGTGAAGTCTCGTATGAGGCGCTGGCAGCGGGAGAAGAAAGGGAATAAAGAGCCGGGTGTGTTTTGTCTGATTAATGAGATGCAGGTTTTGGCTCACAATGGGTGGGCGCATGTATGATACGTTTTTCGTGGCAAGACTTACTTGGAATGGTCTGCTTGGAGTTCAAGGATTATAAAAATTGCGAAATTATTTTTTCTTCCATGGTTAGCAGGATCGTAGAGTGACTGCGCTAACATGCTGGCATATTACACGGCAATTAGTTGAGAAAGCTTCGAGATGACACGACGATTTTGAAACATGAGCAGTGCGATATCGTATCGGACATGCAGGCAAGACATCGTATCTGATCTTGGAGATAGAGTGCCACAGAGTCAGCGTCGAACGGGTGTGGAATCGCATAAACATTGGTGGACACGTATTCTTTCCCCGGCAGCAGAACAGGGTTGGATCTTGTATACTAGTGTCTGCGTAGTTGATGCAAAGTAACATGACATTGAATACTATTCGAGGAATGAAAAAGGCTCTTATTATTATTAACTGCCGCCCCTCTTCTTCACGATGTGAACTATGTGCCCAGATGCATATAGATAGATGAGCTAGCAAAATTATGTATCAGAGATCAAATTCAGTCCACCTTCAGGTGATCCAGAAAGTAGTAAGTGCCAACTGTCAGGCCCATCGAATATAGCCTGGACAATCCCAGGGGAGCATATGTATCCTGAAATCTGAGGCTCAATATGAAAAGGTAATTCATCAGCTCGCTGCAACATCCCGACGTGTCAGTTCATCAAGGGTGCAGCAAGTGTCCAAGCAAGCAGGGAAAATTCGTCGACGATGCCCCTCGGCTTGGTTCAATCTACGGAGACCCAATCTATTTTATTCGGATGCCTTGACTGATTCCACCCCGGCATTGCGCAAGCCTTTGGTGATAAACTCCATTCAATGTGTGAGCGTAAGCTCGTTTCGTACTTTGCCCTTACTATATTTGGTCGGCCCAGGGGGAAATACTCGTGCCTGGAACCTAAATGTCAGGGTTGTCTTTGGTTATTCAGGAGCCTGGAGCAAGCGGATCGTATTAGGAAGAATATCGATCTCCGACGAGAACAGATACGCAATGGCCCGGCAGGGCCCGCTCATGACGATGCAAGGCAGCGGAATTGACAGTGGGAAGCCTCAGGACATAATTTGCTGCATTGGGATAATCACATTGTTGACCGGCCCCACAGGATCATGTTCCCGCGTAAAGTCAGAAGGACAGAACAAGCGAAACTGTCCTGTTGCGCCACCGTCTTGGCTAGGACGAGTTGTCCTGGGGCCAGAAATGCTGATGCCTTGCGCCAACCAGACCCGTTACGAATGCTTCTCCCCCTTGCGACAGGCTCCTCGATTAAAGTCGATTTTATTGGTCGTGCACATCCGACGCTGATCGTCACCGACCAATACTCGAATCCAGTCTGATGCAGACAATTTTTCATTTTTCGAGTAATAATATGGTCACGAACGATGGCCCGCGGAAAGCCATTGCAACGTGGCCGAAATAGGAAATCTCCGAATGCGAAACGAGAGGGGGAACAAGAGCACAGCGTCCTGTTGGGCAACCAGCCCGTCAGAAGACGAAGCAGGGAAACGAGCAGCGAATCCCAGTCGCCAGGGAGCATCAGAGTGGATGCCGGTGAAGTGTGACTCGGCTGTCTCGGCTGTCTTCCCCTGGTCTGGCGCCAGATCGTTTGCTTGTCCACCTCTTTGCTGGCATCTTACTGGACAGCCCTACGTGTTGTCTCTTGGGAACGACGGGGACAGCATTAACTGGCGGCGGGTCGATGAAGCAGACGTCGTTGAAATCGTCTGCAATTGATGCAAAGTGGAAGAAGTCGAGCATGCGTCGCCAATAACAATCCTTTCCTGCAAGTCTGGCCGAAGGGCATTGGTAACCTACGTGACGCCACACCTTAGGACTTGAAGCAGAGAATGGACGCCATCCCGACACGATGAGCCCCGGGATCACTGGCCGTCCTGGACCAATAATGAACGGCTCTTTGGCTTGAACAGCGAAGCCAATTGTCGACTCGTGTCACAGTAGTCGTCGACGAAACTTTATTTCGCTACCACATCGTCAAATTGCAGCTTGCAGAATGCTGTCACATCCGACGTCAAAGTTTAGTGATCAGCGACGTTCATCGCCTTATCTGCGCTTTGGAGAACGATTGCACCTTTAAACGCAGTGGCACAGCTTGGTCGTAGCCACTGATCATCTATCGTGATGTATGGAGGTGGATTGTCAATGTCTTCAGGCCCCAAGCACTCAACATACCCCAACACTAATACCGTCAGAGCAAACGCAACCACTCAAGTGCCAGATCAACGGGAAGCGTGAGACACGCAGTGAGACAGCGTCACAGTCAACACTGCCCTGGATTTCGCATTGAGCAGCAGACTAATACTTGAGAGCGCTACTTTTGGAACCAACGCGCCCCGGCGTTCAGCGAACCGGCATTCGGGCCAACCCACCCTTTCAACAGGTAGCGTCCAAGGCATTGTGGCAGGCTTACAGCAAGGGCAGCCCAGGATAGACAGCCGCCGTGAAAACCCTTCGTCATGAGCAGAACAAATGTCATCTTTCGATGTTTGCCAAAGGACTGATTGATGGATGGTTTGTTCCGCAGTAATAATATTGGCGCTCTTGCAGCTAGAGTTTCTGCTTCTCTTGTAGCTACGCACCGTAATACAGCAAGACTTCGACTGGACGTGGAGCAGCCAGCACCATGTGAGAGGCATGCAGACGCAATGGCCGTCGTCATGGCTCACGAGTTGGTGTGGGATTTTTGTGTTCTGTCTCGTCCTCTGACTTCCGGAATTCGTCTGCCTTCTGGCGCACCAGGGCCAACAGAGTCGGGGACCGGTGATGAAATGGAGGAGGAATCGGCTTGGACACACAACGGAACGGACGGTGCAAGGCTCAAATGGTGCCGTGGCGGACCAGCAAGGTGCCTCGCCATAATGCCGCTACATGTTGCGGTATCTGGCCGGCATGAGTGACTAGTGTGGATACTGCGCAATTTGTAGGGGAGATGCGGCTCTGCGCACGCCAAATGGCAGCAATCGCCCACCTTTTTCTGCCCTCGCTCTTCCCTCCTCTCTTCGCTCTTCTCATGCTGCTAGGGGACAAAGTACCCTCCACCCAGTGTTGCTAACAGCAGCAACTCCACCGACAGGGATCCCGGTCCTCCAAAGGTCCGCACAGCCCGCCCATCAGCTCTGCGGAAGGCGCTAGTCCACTTTGGAAAAGAGGGTCTAGGCAGCAGCGTGCTCTGGGCTGACGCCTGGCCTGGTGGTGCTTTACCAAGCAGCACCCTCTTTAGCCTCTTTGTCTCGCCGTGTCGCGCCTTCATCACCACCGTCTCGCTCGTCCTCAACGTGCTCTCTCCCCGTCTTTTGTCAGCCCGTTCGTATCTTTTCCTGACGTCCGCCATCTCCCGGCGGTCATTATCGTGTTATTTCTTTTCTTTAGCGACCCCCTCGTGCCCATCGTTCTGGCGACTCGATCTCGCACCCCTTTGGCTTCCTCATATATCCGTTTTCCGCCACATCTCTTTGTCCCCGACCAAAGCCTCTTCAATCCATCTCGCCCTCGTAGCCCTGCCTCGCTTCGAGCGTCTCCATCTGCTTTTATCATCAACTTATAGATCCCGCCTCGAGTCTTGTTGGCATTGTCGAATCATCCAAGCTCACAAGTTATCGTTGTCGTTCCGTGCTTTCATTAGCCACCAACCCTCAATTCTCTCGTCGGACGACCATCCATTCGAGATATTGGCCACACGTTCACAACCCTCACCATCAGACGAGTGGATTGGGTAAGGGCTCAGTTCCCATATTTAGTTCTGCCGCTTGCCATCCTATTCTCTCCTCTTGCCCGCCGTGTTTGCCCGCTTGGTAGACAGACACCTGATCGTTCGTTGTCCTGAAACCTCGATCGATCCATCCCAGGTTGGGAAGAGTGTATGGTGACTCACATCCTCGACTTGACCTTTGTCTTTCCTCTCCAACCTCGCCTTACTTTTGGTTGCGGCGGACACACAAAGGCTAACCTACTTCTCTCTGCCGGCACAGCCCTTGAAGGACACCTGTGGCAGTATTTCATCCAAGTCTACCCCACCTCTATCAAGCCTTCACAATGTCCTTCGCCAACCCTCGTCGAAAGACTCCGGTGACTCGATCCGGAAAGGACAGTGAGAGCGGTTTGGCACTTAAGACCACCGTGGCCCTCCGCAAGGGTTCTACCTTCCATTCTCCCACATATCCTGTCTCTTCATCGGACGACGTCTTCGTCCCTCCTCAACTCTCGCGATCCCACACCAACCTGGACGACGTCGTCGATGCCAATCGTCGTCGCATCGTTCTCACATTAAGCGACATCGACGAGGCCCTTGTCAGGACGGAAAGCCTCTCTCTGTCGTCTCCCAAGCCTTTTAAGAAGAAGCCCCTCCGAGACACCAGCTTGCCTGTCCCCAGAGGCTTCCTCGACCTTCCTGTCATTGACCCAGCTATGGCTAGTCCCGAGCCTGAGCGTCGGGTACTACGCCCACGCTCAGTGCGTCGATCCAAGCATGCCTCAGACAGCGGTCTCGGCTCCTCGATTACCTCTACCAAGGACAAGAAGTGCGAGGCCGCTCAGACCACAGAGAAGAAGAAGAGCTCGACAACAGCTGGGGCTGTTTCGGCTCTCACTGGTGCGTCCAGCGCCAAGCAGATGCTTCCTGCAATGAGCCGCAAGGCGTTCAACCGTATCCACGAACATGTACTTCGCCCGCTTCGTGAGAAGCCTACGCTTAAGGAATTCGAGGCCATTGTCCTCGACGTTCCCCGGCGAATCAAATCAAAGGAGATCATCTGCCTTCGTGATGTGGAGAAGACTCTGATCTTCATGGCACCGGTAAGTCAACTTTTGACTGGTAACGGCGTTTGGAGTGATACTTATCGGAGATTGCTATTTAAGGAGACGGCCAAGTCCGCCGCCTTGTACCTCGATTTCTGCCTCACCTCGATTCGATGCATTCAGGCAACTGTCGAGTATATTTCGGACCGCGACCAAGTTCGACCTGGCGACCGCCCTTACACTAACGGATACTTTATCGATCTGAAGGAGCAGATTTACCAATACGGCAGTCAACTCGCCGCCGCCAAAGATAAGAGCGGCGCCGCCGACGCAATGGACGTCGACAAGTATGTACCGCGCTTCGTGCCACTTGAACACCACACTAACATCCTCTCAAGAGACGATGAGATTAGACTCTACGGTGGCATCGCCGAAAATGGCCGCCCCGCTGAGCTCATTCGTGTCAGAAAAGATGGCTCGGCCATTTCTATCGCCACTGGCAAGCCCGTAGACTTGGAAGAGTCTCCCATAGAATTCAAACGTTCCTTGAGCGAGCGGCGCGAGGACGAGGAAGAGATCATGCGATCCATGGCTCGCAGAAAGAAGAATGCCACTGCCGAAGAGCTTGCACCAAAGAAGTGCCGCGAACCTGGCTGCAACAAGGAATTCAAGCGACCCTGCGACCTGACCAAGCACGAGAAGACACACTCTCGCCCATGGAAATGTCCCATCGTGACCTGCAAATATCACGAATTCGGTTGGCCAACTGAGAAAGAAATGGACCGTCATGTCAATGACAAGCATTCCGATGCCCCTGCCATGTACGAGTGCTCGTACAAGCCTTGCCCTTACAAGTCAAAACGGGAGTCGAACTGCAAGCAGCACATGGAGAAGGCTCACGGCTGGACCTACATCCGAACCAAAACGAATGGAAAGAAGGGCGCCAGCAAGCCTAGCGTGTCCATGCAGCCAACTCCTCCCCTTGGCAGCATCTCTCCTCCTACGAGCACTCCCACCTACAGTGTTCCCACTCCTCCCCAGGATCAGGACGCTATGATCTTCCCGACCTATCAGCCAGACGGGGACTGGCTGTCTGCGTACGGCATGCGGCCGGAGACCTTGGACACCATGGACTTGATTCTGGAGCACACGTCTCCATCTTCGTCCGCTACGTCCTACGAACAGTATCCTCCTTACCAGAACGGATCTACGTTCATCCTCAACGACGAGGATCTATATGCCGCCACAGTGCAGCTTCCTTCGCAACTGCCCACGCATGATCAGCTTTACAACAACAAGCATATGCCACAGCAGCTGCCTATCTATCAAGCACCGGCTCCTTGCCCCGCACCTCAGCTCGAAGTCCCGCCTCACTTTTCGCCCGCTGGTCAGGAGAACGCCATGCTCTTCACACCCAACTCTCTCCGCGAGGTTGATGAGGGCTTTGACGAAACTTTCCAAGGTGACGGGTCGGACTTTCAGCTCTTCCCAGCTAGCAACAAGGGTAACAACAACTTCCAGCAGCCTCTGTTTGGTGAGGTCCCCAGTGCGAACCTGGGCTTCTCCCAGACTTCTCAGCAGGACATCTTCCACCAGTTGGACTGGGCTAGCTTCGATATGCCTTTCCCTCAAGAGTGAGGCTTTATGGCAGACGGACTCCACAGCCCGCATTTCCAGCCATCCCCTCAGATTGCACCGCACTGTTGCTGGGGAATATTGGCTGTCCCTGGGCTATGACTTGATGATATCTCGACGAATCTAAACAGCGAGGGCATCTCGCTTATGTACTAAGATAGTTTTTTGTATTCACGTTTCCTTGCTCGAGAATGCGAGACAAGTTGATTCTTTTTGGCGGATCAGTCGACAGATTGTCGGGTGACGTGGACGCGAGTCTGAGGACGATTAATTTTGAAGGAAAACGGTCACGAATGATTGACGGATGTTCGAGTCGCATAGAATTACCTTCCCCAATCAGAATGGAATAGACAAATTGTCCACTTCAGACATGTTGCTGCTCTGTAATATTGCTTGACGTATGTGAATAATCATGGGCCTACCACAGCACAAACTGATCGATCCGTGTCTACCTCGCGGCTCCACAAGTATCTTGGCCGCCCTGAGTCGGCTCTGCGTCACTGATGAAGGTGCTGACAGATCAAGAGGTAATATGTCACAACTGGGAAGATTACCATAGTTGCTAGAATTTATCGTGAATGTACTTTGTCGAGCACGAGAACGCAGGGGATGTTGAGATGTTGCCTAAACATCACGCAGCGTGATTAAATACAGTACTGCGCCTCAATCGTCCAAAGTTGGAAGCTTCAGATGTGATAACCACTCGCAGTTTCGTCGCCCACTGGCCTCATCCAGGTTACCACTGGTCGTAAACTGGACGGTAATCAAACCATCATGATTTCAAGAGGAAACTAGTCAACGCAGCCCGGGATAGTCCGAGCCCATTTCTATAGAATGTACGCGAAAATGAATAAAGAATTCTAGTACCGGGTAGCCAACCCACCACAACAACAGATGCCAACGCCAAAAGAACAAAAAAATACATATAATTCCAATCATCAAAAAGAAACTCGAAGTCTCGAATTGACGCCTCCGGTACAGGGAATCGAACCCTGGGCTGCTCGGTGAGAGCGAGCGATGTTAGCCACTACACCATACCGGATATTTGATGATTGGGCTGTTCTTATTTATAAATAAGAAGGCATTGCGATTTGTTTTTGATGAAAAATCGACGATACCATCTTGGTGTCCCTGACTTAGGTTCTTTTGTGCATGGTGATTGTTGGAGTGGGTACTTGGGCATATTAACTGAGTGTAAGAGGGGATGGCGGGTGTAGTTGTTGATTGGGATACTCTGTCATCCAAGTACAGTGTCATTGCACAGGGTGTACCTCACAACGTGTGTCAAGGGAACAGTCCAAGACCAAAACCGGAAGTAGTTCATGGCATATTGTTGTTCCGGGTCATGCCATGGTCGTACAGGGTCTCGGTGAGGATCTATTACTGAGTTTGTATTTTTAATACCTAGGTAGCTATATGTGCCTGACTAAGACAAAGCGCAGCCTACACTGGTCAGTTTTGTGATCAACATCCCGGGCTATAACGGCAACACATCCAGTTTGATAAGTGACGACTATGGAAATTAAAGTAAGATTGAGTCATCGTTCTAGTAACGGCCTTCCTGCTGCCGGCAAAATATAGACTCCGCTCTCGGCCCAAACGCCAAAGCATCCTATCTGCGTTATATACGATTGTTGGTCAGAGCGTACTGCAATTAGTTACTTCTGCGTAATACTATTATCAATCCAAAACAATATAGACGTTCGCCCTGGTAAATCAGAGAACCTTGAGCTCTCACGGAAGAGGCTTAGGTGCCTGCAAAGATCCCTTGCTAGCGGCAGTCTGAATGCTGCAGTACCAGATCTTCGCCATCTTGTTGTAGCCAGCATCATCTGGATGAGTGCCGTCAGGTCCAATGTCGCCTCTCTGAGGATCGTCGGCGCCATGCATCTCGGCAAGGACAATTCTCTTGCCCTCAGCTGCTTTCTTGGAGACCAAATCTCTGATTTGAGAGTTGACCCTCTTGACGCGGGACTCGTAAGTATCGTTCAGGTTGATCAACAGCGTGGACAAGATGACCGTGGAGCCGGGAGATGCTTTCCATAAGTACTCCACCAAATCACTTGTCCGTTGGCCGGCGGAGTCGATATGGAAGTCCTGTACACAGTCGTTGGTGCCTGCGTTGACTGTGAAAACGTTCGGGAGGCGACTCGGCACGGCAGCTTTGGCCTTGCCCTCAACTTGCTCGATTCGATAACCGGGCCAACCCTCGTTCTCGTTGTCCTTCATGGTGCCGTGCTTGCGAGAGCCAACCATGTTGACAGTGTATCCGCCCTTGGTCAGGAGGTTATAAAGGTCCTCACGATAGCCGTTGTCGTCGCTTGAATGTATACCCCATGTGATGGATGCTCCGAGAGGCATGAGGCGGAGAGGAACCTTGGCTGACGCGGAGACATCAGGCTCGACAGGCGCAACGGGCTCATTAGGATCAACTTGTCTTGAGAATGATACGGGCACAGCTTGAGTTGCTGGGCTGTTAAATGAATGAATTTTTCAACACGGCCCCTTGGAAAGGACATATTTACGTACAGGTTGAGACAAAAGCCAAGCTCACAACTGCCAGCTGGCTGAGCATTTGCAAAAGGGGTGCCATTGTTAGGATACGTCTTTTGAGAGGAGCCCTGTGAGTTCGTGGTTGAAGATGTTGAAGATGGACGTATATATCAAAGAGCAGATGCCGGTTTATATATCACAAATTATACCCTCCACGGAAGCTTCAGCCTTGTCACATCGTTGCACACTTACGGCGAGATGCCGGACTGATTACGGTCAGACGCTAGTACTTCGCGGGCTAGCCGTGTGAGCCAGAGCGAAAATTATACCCAGAATACGCAGCATTGTGGTAATTTAGGGACCATCTTGTAGCTCCGTATAAGAAAGAACGGACTCAGATTGTGCTAGTGCTTCCGGATTGCAATTGCACAGCCAAAGAATGGGGAATCTGTCAGCTGAGCAGTGTCGTGATGGCCAATGCAAGGCAGCCCGACATCCGCGCCCTCGCAACGCTGTCAGCCTAGAGTGTCCGGAGAGCACATTTTGGCAACGGACATGGGTTGCATCTGACGTAATTACGAAGGGCGTTGCAGGCTGTGGCACGCCGGTGAATGGACAACTTTTTTGTCCGGATGCTCTGTCGAAGCAAAAATCGCATCAGTAATCAGCCGGTGCGCGGCGGACAAAATTATCGTCTTGTTGCGGGCATATGTTGCGCCGTTCGTCCCGAAATGTGTGAACGACTGCATGCTGTCAGCAATCTTAAACAGCATCGCTATTGGCACTGCACCTAATTGAGGAAGATGCAGGTACCGGTCAGGCTGTAGCAGGGCTAATGGGCCGTTGGAGCACCGTGCTGTCATTGGGAGCGGAATGGAAGGATTCTAGAATGAGGGTAATGAGGGCTCTATTATCAGACGATTATATGACTGGCATGTGCACGTGGATCGGACGACTTGACTTTAAGACTTTATTTTTAGGGGTGACAGGATCAGGATTAGGATCGCTCATTTCGAGCTTCTAATTACGGCGTTTCCAGCACCAGACCTCTCTTCCATTCTTCCGTTTTCGGCAGGCACGACATTGTGCCTGAGGTGTATTGGATAGCACCCGGCTGGCACTAATTCCAATCTGCACAGGGCTGTTGTCGGCGCCAGTATTTAGGTGCAGCTGTGCCTGACAGCGGAATGCGCTGGCGGCAGCAAGATTGTGGGGCTCTGCTTCCTGAAATGTTTTTTGTAGTCCGACGACTGGGGCAACACTCTCTCAACAGCTCCCAGCCCGCAACAGCTTGCGGATATTTCTCACCGAGCAGCGCTGCAGCATCCTGCGCGGCAGTCCGAAAAATGTGTGGCATTCATGCTGTCATCTACACAGCTGAACAATGTCCCCGATCATTTGCCCTTGAGAGGCGTCTCCATAACCGCGGCCCAGATTATCAGGGTACCATCACAACGCATATTGAATCCGACGACGTCTTCACCTCTACCGTGCTGGCTCTACGAGGAGATCATCTTGCTAAGCGGCCCCTTTTGGATGAAACCACCGGCTCTGTTTTCTGTTGGAACGGAGAGGCTTGGAAGATTAACGGTCATGAGATTCAGGGCAATGACGGTGAAGCCATTCTGTCTTTGTTGACGGCAGCCAGTAACACCTCAAATGATGGTGGCAAGCAAGTCCTCGATGTTCTTCGAGATATCGAAGGTCCCTTTGCGTTCATCTACTATGAAAAACCGTCAAGGTGTTTGTACTATGGGCGAGACCGTCTAGGACGGCGATCACTGCTTGTCAAGCCTGGAAATCCATTCTTCCTGGTGAGCGTTGCTGATTCTCCCTCTGAAGGTTGGACTGAAGTTGAGGCGGATGGCATCTATGTTCTCCAGCTTCCGAATGCAGACAATAACCAGCAGCCGGGTGAGTATACTCCAGTCAGGTATGACTGGGCTGACGATAATTCCTTTGTGAGTTTAAAATGATCCAACAGAATCGATCACATACCACTGAGATTATGTAGCCACTTACCTTTTCATGAATGGCTAGATATCGGGCATTGGAATGTTCAACGACGCCATCCCGGCAGAACCTTGGCGACTGACGAAGCAAGCTCGGGTAGTAGAGCAACTGCATCGTCGCCTCGCCGAGTCCCTGCAATTGCGAGTGCTGCAGGTACCCATCCCACCAGGTGCAACTGCAACTGATGCAAGAGTGGCTGTTCTGTTCTCCGGAGGGCTCGACTGTACGGTGTTGGCTCGTCTGGCAAGTGATCTACTGCCTCATGACCAGCCAATTGACCTGCTCAATGTGGCCTTTGAAAACCCCAGGATTGCAGCCCAACACAAGAATATGTCACAGGATGAGCTATTTGAACCATGTCCCGATCGTATCACAGGGAGGAAATCATTTGTAGAACTCTTACAGACGTGCCCGCAGCGCAACTTCCGGCTCGTGACGGTATGTTCAGAGTAGAATCCTACTCTCCCCGAGGTACACGCTACTGGATCGCTAACGAAAGCCGCAGGTGAATGTTCCATTCTCTCTTACCTCTGAACATCGATCTGAGGTAGTCGAGCTGATTTACCCACATAACACGGAGATGGATCTGTCTATTGCATACGCTTTGTACTTTGCTGCCAGGGGCGATGGGCTCTGTCAAACCAGCGCAAATTCCCAACCTGAACCATATAAGACAACGGCACGAGTGTTATTGTCGGGTCTGGGTGCCGACGAGCTCTTCGGAGGCTACATTCGACACGCCACCGCCTTCGACCGTCAAAACTATGAAGGTCTCATCGAAGAATTGAAGCTCGATGTCAGTCGTTTGGGCAAACGAAACCTCGGCCGGGACGATCGCGTTATGGCTCATTGGGAAAAAGAGGTTCGCTTTCCGTATCTCGACGAGGATTTCGTAAGGTGGGCGATCGCTCTACCTGTGTGGGAAAAGTGCGATTTCGCCAACGAGGAAGCCGAGGGCGGAGTGCCAGAGCCGGGAAAATGGATCCTTCGTCTTCTTGCTGAGAAGCTGGGTATGGTGGGTGTTGCACGAGAGAAGAAGCGTGCGGTGAGTTATACCATATCGAAGTCTGGTCCGCGAGGAGGGCTACGAGGCTGAGAGAATGCCCAGGACTAATGCAGGTGCACAGATACAATTTGGTGCTAGAACCGCAAAGATGGAGAGTGGCAAGGTCAAGGGAACAACTCTGATCCAGCCCTGATGTCACTAACTTGCTAAACACCATCACAACCACCATTCCCAGTGCCGCCGCCACTGACTTGACCAATCGGGCAGCATTGAAACCAGAAGAGGCCTCGGCAAGTGCCGCCCAAGCAGAGGTTGCTCACTAGCTCAGCCGTTCATTAGGACGCTAAGTCTAGAACGCGAATGGACAAACACCTAAGCAGTTTCACGGCAATGATGATTGCAAACAGATACTTCCGAGCTATTGCGGTCCAAGGTGGCCTGACACATCCATTCGAAATTACAGAACCACGTGCGTTTTGCTGGTCTAAAGCATAACCCGGGTTTGGACCTTCGAGCTGGACTGGGTCGAGCTACTCCAAAGCAACGGCAGTGACGTCTTTTAAAGGCAAGTCTGAGCCGTGTTTCTTTAGCATTTTATTCACTATAAGCTGGGCATCTCTGGCACAGGACATGTCCAATCATGTATTCGATAGGTTTCACTTCAGGTAGGCCTCAATAATCTAAGAACCATGGTTCAATGCCATATACGCCCGATCAGCCATGAGAATGCAAGCTTTTTTCTAGAAAGAGAGCACCTGAGTCAGCCCAGACATGTCAGTGTAACAACCACTTACCACTCAACTGGAGCAAAGGGTGGGCTGGGAATGCAAAAAAGTGACTTTGTGCCTCGTGGTTCCGGCCGTCCAGCCGTGGTGGTATCGTCCCTGGATCCTTCGTCGTCGTGCAGAGTTCGTCTAGACTCTGCATAGAGCCGGGTTTTACTGTACTGTATCCATAATCAAGCCTAATAAAACCATAGTTCGGGTCGACATGTCTTACGCTGAAAAAGGAGGAGACAACCAACATGACAGGCACATGGGCCTAGACACCACGCACCGGATTGGTGGGGACCAAGGAAGAGTGGCAGATGACCGTGCGCAGAATGAGCTGGATGTCTGAGCACCGTGGTAATACCGTATTCTCTCCAATCTATGCATTTTCTTCGGAGGTTTCGATGAAATTGCCCGAGTAAGTGCGAGAGTCAGCTGTTTATGGGGAAAATTAAATTCATGTGGTTTTTTGTTTGCTGGAGAGCAGGGCGTAATTTACGCATGATTGCTGAGCAGAGTGCGTGGTGTAACGAAACCCGAGCACATGGTACAAAACTTTCTTTTTTAACTTCCCGGGCCTTGTATATTGAGATTGGATGAAAATTTTCGACAAAAACTGTTATTCTCGGTTCCTCACAGCCCGGATCTTCATTGGGCTTGCAGGAAGAATAGACTCGTTGTTTTTTTGCCCCTTCCCCTGCATTACGTTGCACTGCTGTGACATCCCAAAGGACTCCATCTATTGCTGTATGTCTCACAGGGTCCCCACTGCAACTCGAGTTGACGCTGGCCTGCAAGGTACGGATAGGGATAGGTCGTTGGAAGGGAAAAAGGAGGCGTTCGAACGATGAGCTCAGCTTACGCCACGGACATGTGCCCGCGTGTATTCATGTACGATGGAATCAGCTCTAGCCTCGGGAATTGTAGGCTTGTCACGCGGGGTGTATTGTACAAATGATATGACTGGAAAGGGGTAGCAAGTCTGAGCTCGAGAGAAACGAGTCGCCGAGCCTGAATAAAGATTGTGAGACTTGTGGTACTTACTGTACTGTACAGTACTTACTGTATGTTTACGGTCCATTTTGTGTAAGTCGTGGTGAATCGCGAAACACGTGTGTGTTCCCTACGTAATTGATGGCTCTCGATCATCGGATCGTCGCCGGTGAACACTCGAACCGTTCGATGTTCGAACTTCCAAAGTTGGAAACATGTCTTGAACGGCGATGATCTCGCTGCTTCCGTTCCTGCATTCAGAGAACACATGCATGTGAATACGATGGAATCGTCGTCCTTCGACGTTGCCCCGACCAGCCGGCACCGTCTGCGCACACGCTCGCACGTCGACGCCATTAGAGTCAGGCATATGCCAACGAGATTGTGACCTTCGCCCTGCATGTTGACCGTGTGGGTAAAATTGCGCATCCCAGCCTGGCATCCCAGCTAAGAGCGGCACTCAGCATCCCCACCCCCTGGGCATCGGGCTCCGGGGCTAGGTCATGCTCTGGGGTACGAACCAAGATGGACCAGCATCTTTTTGACGTATCGTGCTCCATAGTCATTGTCCTAAATCATCAAAACGCCGACCCATTTGTCCTATCCATTGCCCTTGGTCTGTCAATCTGACAGCTCCGAGCAGAGGAAGTGGAGAGAGGAAACCAAAATGGGCCGCTTCCGACTGAGACATTGGGATTCGTCCAGGAAGATTTTTTCCTGCTAATACGATATTCAGAGTGCAGAAGGAAGAAATCCAGGGAACGGAAGTGCAGACACACAGACGCCCGCGAACACATGCCAGATGCCTGATTGTTCCTGCCCTTGTCCTGGGCTTTCGACCCTCGATGCTCGATCTAGAACATCTGGACGTAAAAAACAAACAATGCTTCTGTAACGGCACAAGCGGGCCGCTGAAATTGCACTATGTCTCCCAAAACGGTCACAATAGGTGCCATGCGCCTTCTTCCTGCGCTTGGCTAGCCGGGCCCTAGCGCGTCGGCTACCAGCTGTGTCGGCGACGACTAGTTCGTCCTTCTCTGGGTACAGCCTACTCCATGAGCCGCGACCTGAAACCTGTGTTATTGGCATTGGCGTAGGACCAGAAGGGAAATGCCAGCGTGAGAAAAAAAAGGAAGGCAGACGAAGAAGAAGAAATGTTTCCGAACTTGAATCTGCGCCAGTCGCCCACCGGATGGCCGGACACCAGGATCCCTACCCCCAAGTAATGTTGGACTGGACATGCCTTCACTTGCAGAGTATCTTGTATTAATCCACCGTGCTATGTCATCTGCTGTCGGGATGTTTGCTCCCACACCTTGATCTCATTTGCCCATGGCAGCGTCAGTAGGGAAATACGCGGCCACCAGCCCCTCTGCTTCCGTGTCCCTGGTAATTAAGTCGAAATCCTCAAAGCGGCCGGACCATGTTACACCGTCGACCGATTGCTTCTGACAGATCTGCCGACTTGCAGCGCAGATGCCTTCAACCCCAGTCGGAAAGAGAGGCTTGGCAGGCCAAGCACCAGGCACCAGGAACTGGAATTACCCGTGAATAGCGGCAACACCGGAAAGCAACCTCAACGTACCGCATGCAAGGTACGGCAGTGATGGCCATTGACCTCAAGTGATGCCCTTGTTGTTTCCTTTTTGCATCCTATTCTGGCTCGTCTTGGCACAACTGCTAGAGGTTTCGGTCCAATCGTGTGTATCACGGACCCTCGTCTGGTCTGCTAACAAGAAGTAGCCTCTCCGGCACATGCTTAGCTCCTGTGGGCCTGTCAACCTCGAGCATGGAGCTTCTCCGCCAGAGGCTCCGTATTTGACGATGATACCCGTCTGGTATATCAGGGCGCATATCGACTAGCCCAGCCCAGCCCAGCCCTTGCCTCACTTGGGAGTCAACTGTCTGCCCTGTATGCGCTTGCTTCGCATCTCACCCTCGAAAGAAGATGGAGCCTCAAGACGGTCTTAGCGGCCAACCACTGGTGGCTGATGTGCGTTGCCTCCCCAGTGAAATTTGACCGCGTACGACGGCTTGGAAGTCATATCCATGTTCAGGGTCTCTCAACCATATGTGGCCAATCATATCAACCATTGACTCTTGTAATTATCGGACAAGAGGCAGATGGATCTTGTTGCTGGAGAATCTTCCTGGTGACCCAAATGAGGGTCTAATCATTGCCAGCGGGAAAGACGCACGGATCATTTTCTGGGCCGCGACTGGGCTGTCTAGGTGAGATAGGAGAGACGGTAGCTCATCTGGACCAGAGGATTTGTCCAGGTGACAATACGCACCGCTGACCAGGAATCGTTATTGAATGGAACTGCCAGGGGTCGAGACTCTGGTTCGTGAATGTTATATAAGTCCTGCGAGAGGGTCTGGTGATTGCTTGATTCTTTTCTTTCTCCCCATCCTCAAGACAATCCAACAGCAGCCTGACAACCCACGAACGCCTTCAGGCTTCGTCATTCACTCTTTACAACACACTCATTTAGTCATTCGCTTATTTCTGACCAACTCAGTCCCTTCGCTGCTTGTCTTGTAGAGTATCATCCTAACCGGATCTCTTAATCAAAATGCGTTTCATTACTGCTCTCGCCGGTTTCGCCGGAATTGCCTCTGCCACCAGCCTCATTGGTCTCGGTGCCGACGTCAACGTCAATGCTGATGTTGAGGTTGCTGCCATTGCCCACGCCAAGGTCGATGTCGATGTCGATGTCGACCTGAGCGTTGCTCGCAAGAAGCACAGCGGCTACAAGTGCCCCAAGTCCATGAGCTACTGCCCCTGGACCAAGGCCTGTGCTTGCCCTCCCGGCCAGGAGCTCGACCTCGTCGCCAACATCTGTGTTGGTGATATCCTCACTGGCGCCTGGCCCGAGCCCGACGTCAGCGTCTACGCTACCGTAGATGTCAAGCTCGGTACCTTCTGCGCTGCTTCTCCCACCAAGATCGTCAAGTACAACCCCCACCACGAGTACTGCCAGGCCAGCCTCAACACCGTCACCTTCTGCGCCTCTGCCGACATCGAGCTCGAGGTCTCTGCCGGCGTCGAAATCGATGTCAATGCCAACATCAGCGCTGACCTGAAGAACGTCTGCGCTGCTCTGCACGGTCTCTACCTCGAGAGCATTGTCGATGCCGTCATTGCCTTCAACACCGACATCCTTGGCCTTGCCACTGTCACTGCTGACGTCCAGGCCAATCTTTCTGTCGGTCTGCTGAAGCTCGTCAAGGGTCTCACCTGCAAGCTCGGCCTCGGCAAGTGCAACTATGACTGCGTTGCCTACTGCACCAAGGGCTGCAAGAACTACATCGACGTCGGTGCTGAGGTCGGCGCCCACATCAACGGACTCGTTGGCTTCTGCATTCTCCCCAAGGTCATCTTGATCATCAACGCTGCTAAGCACATTGTTGCCCACGTTGTCGACGGCTTGCTCTGCCTTGTCGGCGGTCTCATCAAGACCCTCCTGTCCACCTTCGACTGCCACTGCCACTAAGCGGCTGGTGCTGGACCGGACATCCTAGATGTGATGTATCAATATATCTACCAGGAGTCAGCAACGGTCAATTCGAAGATGGGGAAAATGTGGCATAGTGGAGTCGATCTAGCGTTTGCATACAATAGTATCTTTTGGCGTCGGTAATGTCTGCATGATGTAAATAATTATTTTCTAATTTTAGAGAAGGCTGTATATTAGCCTTCAACTTCTGAATATACCGGCCATGGATAACATCTCCGTCGCAATTTGTCCAGTGATTACTATGCTCTTATTAGTACCTTCCTGTTGTGCTTTGGTTTGATGCCACCGTGGGATTTGGTATCAATGGATTAATTGAATGGACCACTCTGGAGGGACATTAAAAGCTGAAATAATGTACAGGATGATCATTGATCCCAGATTTGATGACTCTAGGCGCATGTGGATATGACAATAGGCTTTCCAAACCTATCCACCATGAATTGGCTGAATGATTCATTGTCATTGTCGTCCATCAAAAATGTTCTGTCTTCTGTTTCTGGCGGCAATTTCGAATACAGGCCCTCTCCAGCCTTCGGCCAAGTTGAGGGCAGGGTATCTTCAGCTTCTTCAACCTCGTTATCTTCGTCCATCCCTTCTTCCTCAGTTGGTAAAGCATTCTCTCCGTTTTGGGCAAGGAGTAAACGCCTTAATGCCTTTTTGGCGTTCTTCTGACGCTGGCGTGCCTTTGGGTTTGAGATGGTATGGCCGTGTCGTGGTCTTCCGACTGGAGGAGGACTCACCCCGACAGCGGCCGAAGGCGAATCCAAGGAGTTCAAAATACGACCTTCCCAGTCAGGAGAGTCGAAAATCGGCAAGCCTGGGTGCTTCTTGGACACTGATACCATGATGTCAACCAAGAGCTGAGCGTGACATTGGTCGCAAAAGGAGAGGATGTTCAAAAGATCTGTGCGTTTCTTCTGCATGAAGTATTGAGTGCGCTTAATATTCCACCGTTAGTGTTGAAGGTACAATACATTGTGTGTCACTAGCCACTTACTGTTATATCGGATGCGTCACCGGCAAAATATCCTACCAGCTCCGGCTTTGCGGGGATAATCCCGTCGGGTATTGACGATGGCCTGTCTTCGAGGGTAATACCTGTCGTTGATTGAAATGAGTGACTGCTTTGTGGCTTTGACAATTGCATGTTGGCAGCTTGATGGCGTTTCTGCGAGGCTATCGATTGTAATGAAGCAGCGATAGGAAGAGACGTTTTAGCTGCAGGGAAGGATATGGTGTTTTGAGTAAAATCAGGAACAGGAGCTCCTGGACTTCGCTTTCGCTTCAGGCTCGATGAGATAGCCGCAATGCGCTCCTGGTAGACTTTCGCTGAAGTGTCAACACTTTGAGCATTCGAGCTATTTGGTAGCGGAATATCAAGCGAGTTGGCTGGGATCGACCGCTTGTCACTTCGAGGACTACTCCTCACGTTCGAAGAACTCTCATTTCGCAGGCTTGGCATGTCCTTGTGGACAGTGCTGCGGATGCGATGCAGGATGAGCGCATTCGTTGCACTGAATTGTGGTGCATATGCCCCCTGATGGTCAGTGGTGTCTTCAGCAACATAACCAGCTGAGTTGTTGGCCGCATGATTCAAAATATCGTTGGGAAGTCCAGAACTATGAGATTCATTGACCATTTTGTCCATATGAGCCGTTGCCCTAATGCGCCAAATTTCCAGTGCTTGATGGGTAAGATCCTTTTGAGCTTAGAAAGCGATGACTTGGTATCGAATCGGTTAAGCAGCAAGACTACTGTGACGGCTTAAGCGCTGCTTTTGGAGCTTGATTGAGAGGATAAGTTGATTTGAACTAATTCATATTCGCTCATTATCATTCGGAGTGCCTGCAGCTGCTGCCAGAGAGCAAACATCGTACAACGGGAAGTTGTCGCAAATAGAGGAAGGTGCACCCATGAACGCGGTCGTCACGTGATACAATGCACTGTGCTCTGCCCAGGTCTAAATGAGGACAAATACAACCACCCTCTGAAGCAGTGATTCTTACAGGTTCTGTACAAAGTATTATATTCGAGGTATCTATAGTCTATTGGACAACGCCTTGCTCTTTTAATGCGGAAATGTCGGATGTGCTGAGACCAAGATGTTGTTTCAGCACTTCATCGGTGTGCTGTCCTAACATAGGCGGTGCAGAACGAATAGTAGGCTGAGTCTCAGAGAATTTGACGGGTGTGTTGACCAATTTGATAGGTCCACAGGCCTCATGGTGCATTTCTACAACCATGTTTCGTGCTTTGGTGTGTTCGTGGTTCAATGTGGCTTGCACATCATTGACAGCGGCGTAAGGCAGCCCGCTGCCTTCAAACTTCTGAAGCCACTCCTTCGTTGTCTTTTGTTGCGAAACCGCTTCAATCATAGCCTCGAGCTCGTCACGTTTGCCAACTCTGTCGGCGTTTGTCTTGAATTTGACGTCGTACTTCCATTCCGGCTTGCCAAGTCCGTCCGCCAAAACTCCAAAGAGGCGATCATTACCGCCGCCAAAGAGGATGTCGCCGTCCTTGGTCTTGAAGGATCTATACGGGACGATAGAAGCTGTTCTCAGTAAGTTGACGAACTCGGAAACCAAAGGACCGAAGGACCAAAAAAAAGAAAAGAAGACTTACGGTGCGCTGTGCCCCATCTGCCCGAGTCCTTCTTTCCACTGATAAGACAGCTGCTGGCAATGTTTGCCAGTGTAGCTGTTTGACAATCGCTCAAGGCTACGTCGATGTGCTGGCCCTTACCAGTCTTGGCCCTGCCCAGCAGCGCCGCCATGATACTGTTACTGGTGTACAAGCCGGTGGTGAGATCTGTAACAGCGACTCCAACCTTGACGGGAGGGCCGTCTCGTTGACCGGTGATGTGCATCAAGCCAAATTCGGCTTCCACCATCACGTCGTAGCCAGCACGGCTTGAGTACGGTCCCGTCTGGCCGTATCCGGTTATGGATGCATAGATGAGGCCGGGATTGATCCTTCGTAAAGTTTCATAATCCATCGAGTACTTCTTAAGTGTGCCAGGAAGATAGTTCTCTACAAGAATGTCGCAATTGGCAACGAGCTTGTGCAAGATATCAACACCTTCCTTGTGCTGAAAGGACAACCCAAGGGACTTTTTGTTTCTATTCGCCTGCACATCGCAAGTCAGACTATGAAATGCGATGCACATGTACTCGAGAGCAAATAAGAAGGAGGATTCGACTTACTCCAATGAAATAGGCAGCCTCGCCTGGTCCTTCCACATTGGACTCTGACTTGTATGTAGCATACGGAGGACCCCACGCTCTGGTATCATCTCCACGAACGGGATGCTCAATCTTGATGACCTCGGCACTGTGTCACCGTGGAAGTGTTTGCTCAGCATTTGGTATTACAATAAACGGCACCAGTGAAACACGACTCACCCCATGTCGCCCAGGATCTGGGTGCAATAAGGCTGCAACTCAAAATTAGCATATCGGGTTCTGCCTTGCCAATGGTGGGGGCTGGATCTGCCTCAGCATCAGGGTCGGCGTCCGCAGCCGCATGAACTTACACCAGCCAACACGCGGGTCATATCCAACACGCGATAACCTTCCAGAGGCAACGAGGCCTTGGCAGGTGTTGAGTATCGACGGATGACATGGTATGTGAATGACGGCCGAACCGCAAGCGCGGGACGAAGACACCGGGTGATGGTCGACATGGCCAAGATGGTGTATCTCGAAGTATCAGAGAACACAGCCAGGCACGGATGATGGAGGAATGATGTCGGAAACAGTAGTTCTGGAGATGGGAGACAAGGACAGGTTGAAGACCAACTACAGCCGGCAAGTGAAGCTCGAGCTCAGGGCAAGCTCGGCGATGGACGGAGCGGGATCGGGGCCAAGGTCATTGGGGCTCGGCAACTTGAATGTTCAGCGGCCGCTAGGTTAACTTGGCTTTCTACCTAGGTAGTGTTGAACAGTCTGGTAATAGCGGTAATGACGCTGGCAGTGTCGGTGGCTCATCAGGTGTTCAGTGTGTTCCAGCGCCAAAAGATGGTGCTGTGCCTGGCCCCGGCCGCGCACATGCGGGCAAAAAAAAGGGGCCGCTCTGGGGTTGGGCCAGTCACTTGACAGTGTTGGCGGGCCATGTTTTGCTAGTCCGTGGGCAGATCTCAGGATACTTGCCATTCTGGGTCATTTCTTTCGCGCCAGTCCAGTCTGCTTCTTCAGTCCATCGGCCACCAGAACAGGATTCCAAGCCGTAAACCGCAAGTTGTGTGGCCGGGGGCCAACGGCGGGTTCCTCACCATCGTACTATTGTTATTCCCCCGCGGCTGCCGGCTGTCGACGGTCGTGCACGCTCTGCGATTTCTCATATTCGGAAGGTAAGTGCGAGGATTATCTTGTGAGCGATCTGGCCAATTATGCTCCAAGCGACGTTGAATGGTTGACTGGAACCATTAGTTCTTCCCTATTTGCTCCGACCAAACATCTTGGAACCAACTGACAAATTCTCTGATTTGATGGTAGTCTTCTTCTCGCTTCCCGTCGAACTCGTGCCTTCATTACTATCGAATAGGAACACAACCCTTCCGTGTGCCGCATCCCACCTCCCTCTTTCTTTCGTTTCTCTTCCTTTCCCTCCTCTATTCCGTGCAACATGCTCCATTTTGACAAATCACTCGCAGCACTCTGCAACCAGGAAGACCCATGCACTATTACCCGGCCAGCATATAGCTCTCGGTCACTCCACTACACAGAACCTTGAAGATGATGAGAGTATCGCAGGTCAGCTCTATGCCTTATATGCCCGTTCCTCCCTGTGCATCGTAAGCCTGCGGGTGCTGTGATGCAACAGTCGAGCCAGGGTCGTGCTCAATTATCTGTGACGACATAGCGTTGCGAGATATGTTTCATCTTGCTTAATAGCAGACTGCTCAAAGACCCCCGATCGCTACCTGCGCTTGTCTTGCCGTCATCAATCTGCAACCGCCTTGCCCCATTATCGTCCTTGATAGCCGACAAGGCTTTAATCTTGTTCTTCTTTCAAGTTGTTGGCCTTAAATTTGGCCGTAACGTGGCTCTGCTCGGGAACGGAGCAGCAAAAAGCGCAGTCTGGGGGCTGGAGCTATGCGTGCCGGGATTCATGCACTGCCAACAAGGATAGGGTTGCTTTTTGCGCAACTGTCATGCTCACGCCACCCTGGTTACGTCCAATGCCAATTATAGCACCGGGGACATTGTTGGCATTTTTTTGCTTTCTGTAGTCAAAAACTTGAGTGTCTCCCGCCAATCGGTACATCAAACCGCCTTTAGTTTTATTTTCTCCCAACTCGTAGGCTCACTTTTGTCACTGAGTTGAATACCGCCAGCACACCTCGTCACCTATCTTGAACGCCATAAGCTCACGTACAACCTCTGACTATATAGCATGGCAGTTGCAGTATGATACGGGGTCGAAATGCCACTGAAGACCGTTTATCAGACAGCTCGAGACTTTGGATTGTGGTGGGCATCATTGCCGGAATATTGGTTCTCACCGGCACTACTGCAGCAGTCGTCGTCTCATTGCTCAGATGCCGTCGTCACCGCCGCCAACAAAGTTCCTATGACGAATTGAGCTCGAGAGAGTGGCCTCGTCCAAAGCTTCCAACGTCGAGGAATCACTCCGGACTATCTATGCGTGAAAGCCTAGACGCCGACCATGAATCCCAACGGTTGTACATCATTCAGAAATCACTAGCTAGCCGCGCCGCGTCCCTCGATGTCCAAAGGAACTGTCAAGTTCAGTATGAGACAGATGTCATTCGGAAACCGAGCAGTATGCGGATTTTACCAAGTCAAGAATACAATGGTGGTGCTAGTCATACGGAACAAGACAGATATGGCCGCCAGCATCGGCCTGGGGAATCACCTACTGCCTTGACACACGATCTAAAAGCGTGGGAGGCAAGGATTCGACGGGAGGATGCAAGATCTTTAGAGCACCATCCGGGTTTGAGAGCTTGATGAACATGCAGTGGGAGCCAGTTGACTTCCTCACGAATGATGAGGATGAATCTCACATTGAAAGAGTTGCCTTGGGGCTTGACACGAATGATGATGATGAGCATGCGCCAAGCTTCTATTCCTGTTCCTTCATCCCGAGACTGAAGCAACTGAATCGCTGGTGTACCCTGCTATTACCTCATGGCCATAGAAAGTACCTAGCCTGGGGGTACGTGTAGTACCATAGTCGATAAATTTTAATTAATCGCCACGTCGCTGCCCTGGCATACCTGCCGTTCATGATCCAATGCTGTTTGTGACGTCCACAAAAGCTTGCCACTGTTTCCATGCCTCACCACTCTTGATAGCCCACTTGGCTCTTCTAAATCCTTCCTTCCAACGCTGACCTGCATGTCCACGCTCCAAAATGACCTTGCCATCATCGCCGTGACTCATGTTACTGGTATCTGCCTCGCACACTCCTGACAAGACGAAGAGGGCGGCAGTGTTGATGGCGATAAAGTCAATCAGAGGGTCGTCATCAGGGAAATCGCCACAGAGAATCTTTCGCAGGATCTCGGCATTTTCAGCCGGCTCCTTGCCCGGCGAGACATCGCTCAGCGCATGACGTCTGGCACCAAAATCCTCTGGCGTGATAATAAAGTGCTCAATCACAACCTCACCGCCGGGAGTCTTCTCTCTCAACAACCAGCAGAGGGTACCTCCAGCACAGCTGATCTCGTCAAGCTCCTCTTCTCCGCAGACTATCAAGGCTTTGCGGCATCCTGCATTTTTCAGCGCCTCCGCAAAAGCCGGTCCAAGATCGCGTCTTCCGACTCCGATCACTCGGGCCTCCAACACGTCTTCGACAGGGTTCGCCAAAGGTCCCAGGTTGTTGAAGATGGTTCTGAAGGGCAGTTGCTTGCGGATGGGCGCCACGTAGCGCATGCCAGTGTGAAAGACGGGGGCAAAGAGGAAGCTATAGTTGGTCTCAGAGTATACTTTGACGAGGGAGTCGGGCTTGACGGCATTCAGCACTGGTGGCTTGGGCTTCATGCTGTTGATCATGTCGGCACTGCCAGACTTGGACGTGCTGGCTCTGTTGCCGTGCTTCGAGACCATGAGGAGAGAAGAAGCTAGAATGGACGCTGTTGTGCTGACATTGAATGTGTTGTGCGAGTCACCTCCTGTTCCCACAATGTCGCACTAAATTTCAAGCATGTTAGCACAAAAGCATCACGAAGCCGTTTTGTGTTACGGGCTAAACTTTTCTTTCTTACCAAGCCTCCGTTGTAGGTTCCTTCTTTCCTTCCCCTTTTTGCAAGAACATCATTGAGTTCATCTACAGGGATGTCCTCTGCAGCTTTCAACATGACACCTGCGGTCTTTTGTAGAACATCTGCTCGAAAATCCATCTTGGTGAAATGAAGGGCCATTAGCAATGCAGCCGTTTGAGCCTCGGTGACTTGATTTGTAAAAAAATGTGAGATTGCTTCTGCAATCTCCTCTGGAGCAACATCGTTGTTCAGCGGCCAGAGCTTGGTCAACAATGGCTTCAGATCAACCGGAGGAAGGTTGGGCTCCTTGGAGCCCAGTTGTGAGGATGCCATTGTGGATTGGAGGCGAGCAAGCTGGTATCAGTTCCCGGATAGTGATGTGGATATCAAAGTTCTGATATAAGCTGTGAAGCACAAAATATTGATCAATGAATGGCTTCTTTTTAAATTAGATGAATATCGATAGAGACTTGTACTCATTTAGTGAGTCAGTCCAATGGCAATGGTCTTTTCTGTATCCTCAACCGGCAATTTCTGGTGGAGATCAATGTGTAAAGCCATCATTGGCCGATCTCGGCCCCACGTGTGAGATCAGAGCGACCCTTCCAGGAGTGACTCAAGGAACAACCTTTTCCCGATCGGAGCCAGCCGATTACTCAGCCTATGACCCAGAATATTCACCGGGATTCTGCCGTGCTGCAGTCAACGCCAATCAAAGCCTCCTCTTCTGCCTTGGCTGTTCGCCCTTCGACTTCTCCTCAACAACGTTCTTTCCAGTCAATCTCTTGACATTAGAAGTCGGTCAACTCCTCGCTTTCAACTCGCCAAACGCGCTGAATCCATCGCCTTCGAGCCCTAGCGACAGCGACGACCACTTCGAGCCGACTATTCTTTGATCTGAGTTTCTTTGCAATCTCAGACGCCTTCACTGGTTTCTGAACGGTCGGCTGGCACAAGAGAAACAGACTGCCACGCACCACCCGCAATTAGTTAGAATCAACGCACGAAAGTAACTCTCATTTGAATCGTGTCATTTCTGTACAACGTCCTCATTTTTTGCTTCGACTGATCGTTGCCTCTGGGTGACGTCGACGCATCAAACTATTCGCACGCTTCAAGTCGTCAAACTGCATTCTCCACTCCTCGTTCAGCTTTTCAACGATCGCACGTTTCTCTCCTGCTTTAAGGACGATTCCAACTCCCTCATCCGGAGAACAGTAGTAAAGAAAAGACAGGAGCTCCGGACGAGACGCAAGGCCGCCAAGCGCGCACGTAAAGTATTCGACGACGTGAGCAACATATATACTGCGAAACCATACCAGCCCAAGATGATTCCGTCGGACTCAAACGGCGGAGGATATCAAGAAGATTTGAACAACATCCTATGCTGCCCTGACTGCAAAGAGATCCCGCCAAATTTAATCGAAGAGTTCTCTAGCGGTGACGTGGTGTGCCAAAGCTGTGGTGTTGTTGTGGGTTCTCGCATCATTGATACGAGATCAGAATGGCGTACGTTTGCTAATGACGATCACGGCGATGATCCCAGCCGTGTTGGTGGACCACAAGACGAGTTCGTGGAGGGCGAGCAACTCGCCACAACCGTTGCGTTTTCCGAATCAAAGGCACATAAGGCACTTTCGCGCACGCAGAACAACGCAAATCAGGACAAGGCGCAGAAGGGCCTGATGCAGGCTTACAAGGAGATTGTGTCTCTCTGCGAAGCCATCAATATGGGACAGAATGTTTCCAACGCCGCAAAACACATTTTCAAGCTTGTGGACAAGCACAAATTCATGAAGGGCAAACCCCAAGAAGCCGTGATTGCTGGATGCATCTTCATTGCCTGCCGTCAAAACAATGTGCCGCGAACATTCCGAGAAATCTTCAACCTCACAAGCGTCAGCAAAAAGGAGGTCGGCAGGGTGTTCAAGCAGTTGCAGAAGTTCTTGCAGAAACTGCAAGACACCGAAGGGGAAGGTGCAACTGGTCTGAATACCGTCACCAACTACGAGAACACTTCTGTCGGTGCAGAAGATCTCTGCAGTCGATATGTATCCCAGCTCGGCTTCAAGAACCAGCAAAAGATCTCCAAGATCTCGCGAGACCTTGCTGAGAAAGCGAATGACATCTCTGCTCTCGCTGGTCGGTCTCCACTTTCCGTCGCTGCGGCATGCATCTACATGGCCTGTCATCTGGTTGGCGAACCACGCTCATCGCTTCCTATTGCGAAGCAAGCTGGTGTCAGCGATGGCACGGTCAAGACGGCGTACAAGCACCTCTTTGCTGCCCGCGAGCAGCTCATCAAGAAAGAATGGCTCGCTGACGGAGGTAACATGGACAACATCCCGCAGGTTCAAGCATAGGAGGTTGTCGGTTCCTACACGGACAGTGGTTTTGGTTCATATTGCGTATCGGATTCGACTTTCGCATGCAGTTTTTGCCCATTTTTGTTGTTTTCGCACGGTGATGCCATGCCACCGACATTTGCTATTAGACGAGTCGTGGCATAGGACAGGACGTTATCCGAGGCGTTTCAAGGAAACTACTGGTTACTTATTTTTATATTTTGAAACAAAAATTGCACGCCGACGAGTTTGTCATTCAAGGCAGTCGTTTTTTCGAGTCACTGATGCTGGCTGGGTACCAGATTTGCAGAGCTTAGCTTAGACTGGGATGGTTACACGAGCTCTCCGCGATAAAAGGTGCATAATACCAGAAAACTGAAAACCGCATCCGGTGCCTGCTCCGCGTGTGTAAACGTCTATGCTCCCCACGAGCTACATGTATTTATGCATACAGTAACAAAGAATGAGTAACAAAACTTAGCTAGACCCAAAGGCACGGAACCAACAAGTACCGAGCAGGTATGAGAGGCAACGCCGATGCAATCTGGCATGGAGTCTCCGTATCATAGCCATACTCGGGTCTTTGCGCTCAGGAGTTCGCGATGCCGTACGAATATATCACTGCCCAATGCGTATCCGAAAGCCTGTTGATTCCAAACAGCATCTAGATTCACTGTGTCCCACCCGAGAAATATTACAAGTCATTTTATGGCTCCATGCGGCAATTATGCACGGTTGGCTAGGGGCGCTTTCAGCTTTTCAATTATGTACATGGTAAAACAAAGACGGGAAAGTGGACACGGGCTGCTCTGCTGTGGAGAGCACATACTCGGATCACGACTCTGCTGAAAGATATTGTGTATTGATTCGCTTAGAAACAACATTGGCCGGGTACTATGGGTGATACAGAGCGGTTATTTATGGATGAAAGACATGAAACCTCTTTTGTGCCTTGCGCTT
>AFRD01000252.1:0-49501 GCA_000222875.2 Periglandula ipomoeae IasaF13
AACATGTCAGGTAATTGAATTTCTCGCTCGCTGTGACGCACGATGACCTGATCCCATGCTCACATTCGGCTTTTCCATGAGCCTGACCTGAGAAGAAGAAGCCCTTATTTTGCAAATGGGGGTTTTAGGGACACAGCGTTTGCGGCCGTTGATAGTTGACGCCAAACTCCACTTCGCATTCAGGTGTAGTGGCAGCCGCGGGCATTAGACGGCAATGTTGTCTCAACGATTTGTTTCATGTTTAGATCTGATTGCCGCTTCTGATTTTAAGCTTAAGTCAGCTAATTGTTCTATTGTCCGCCCCGAGTCATCACTGCTGCCCATCCAACATGGCAAATGCAGCTCGCCCATTCAGGCTTCGCCCGCCAAGCGAGCAATCAGCCATCAGGGTCCTCATGGCTCAGCCCACACATGCGGAAGCACAGCTTCTACCGAGTGAGACAAAAAGTTTTTTGCCATCTCAAAACCGCACGCCGATTGCACGATAACATCGTCAATTCGACATGAGGCTTCATCCATGGCGACAAGTGGCGACTTCGCCGCTTGCAATCATCGCCTTGGGATGGCTGAGCGGTAGCGTCACAGGTCAGGATGCGCAAAGCGCAACAGGTGCTGTTTCATCTGAAAATGATGCCTCCGTGAGTTTTGACATACTCGATCGGGATCAATTGGATTTATATTTTTCAATCGCAATTGTCTGACAACATCATCCGCAGCTTCGAGAAGGCGTTGTTGAATGGCATCAAGTCAGCGTGACGATCGAACAGCCAATTCAAGTATCCGAGGCATCGAGACATGACCTGGAAAAAGAAAGGCTTTTGACAGTAATGTCAAGGCATCATGGCAAGTGGTCAACGAATCACCCTCGCTACCGCCTGCTCGATGCTCTGCACGGCTTCACGAAATATTACGAGCGCCAACGGGCAGACATCGACAGACTTCGCGATCTCTACTCAAATGTTTCCAATGAACAGAAAAAGGTACTGTTAGGGATTTGCTCGACAAGATTTCTAGCGCATTGAATGAATAAAATACTGACATGGGTGTCAAAGCTGCTGGAAGACCTTCTCTCGTACTCCTCCAAGTTCAAGAAGATCGAACAGAAGCTCGCAAGCAACCAGCATTTGTGCGACGACATTGTGCAGGCATCGCTGCAGTTCTACAATATCGGCATGGATGAACTGCAAAAGCATATGCGTGACAGGGAGACGGAAGGCCGGCATGCAGAAAAAATTTCCATTTCTCAGTCGCTGAAACACATTGTACGGGATTGGACAGAGGAAGGCTCTCATGAAAGAGATAAGCCTCTTGCATGTCTGAAAGGCACACTGGAGCGGCTTTTCCCCAAGAGAGACGCGAGAAAACAAGAAATTAAGATTCTGCTGCCTGGTGCCGGCCTGGGACGACTAGGCCATGACATCAGTGGCCTGGGAGGTAATATCTGCTCTGGCTGGTTCAATGCACTTTGTAGCTAACGGGGCGGAGCAGGCTTCGAAGTCACCATCAACGAATGGTCAATGTATATGAATGCGGCGTACCGATTCGTTGAAACTCAAACTAAGGCACTGTCGCAATCGGTCTATCCCTTCATTGACGGATGGTCACACCACGCCACAGACGAGAACATGCACCGCTCGCTTCGGTTCCCGGAAGTTTCTGTCAACGATAAGCAGGGTTCTCATGGTGGAGGGCGACTTCACGACAGAATTCAAATCCTATTCAGGGTATTACGATGTGGTTCTGACCTACTTTTTTATCGACACCGCCCGAAATCTCATGTCATACTTTGACACGATCAAGGATGGGCTCAAGAAGGGGGGCATGTGGATCAACCTTGGGCCGTTGCTTTATGGAACCGCTCCCTTCGTTCAACTCAGCCTAGAGGATATCATTTCTGTTTCGGAGCACATGGGATTTCAATTCCTCGAGACCGATGAACAATGCGGCGTGCCGACTTTCGACAAGCCCACCGTTAGGAGCATCGAAGCAGTGTACAGCTTCGACTACAAAACCCTCACAAAGAATGCGTACAATGCGCAGTTCTGGGTCGCTCTAAAGTTATAGAACATGGACTGGATGTGTATATACAAATTTTTCTTCCCCGTGAGTTTCTATATGTACTACACCGAAAAGTTTCTATGTACACTCAAATGCAACCTCCGCATGCCAACCATCCCCGCTCACCAACTCCTCGCCACATGCAAATGCTACAACCTATATACGACAGCTCAATTTTCACCAACCCCCCCTTAGTTTGATCCGAGTTGATCAGTTCCCTTGCATAAGCTTGAAGCTTTATGCTCGGTAGTAGTCCCACCAGCTCCTCATGCGAGCAACCTGTCCATTGGTGAACTCGTTTTGGCAGGCACTAGAAGCAAAACAAGTATTAGCACAAACAAACTTTCTACTGTGTCAGATTCAGATACGCCAAACTTACTTGTCACTGTAGTCCATGAAGTTGTGAATGGGGTCAAGGCCAGGCTGAGAGCAAGAATCACGTCCAGTAGGGCAGCCATACGTGGCAGATGACTGGTAAGGAGTGTCGTCGACCTCGTCGCCGTTTCCATAGCATCCACCCTCGAAGGTATGCATCAGACCCATCCAATGACCGACTTCGTGTGAAGTCAACTTGCCCTGGTTCCAGGGCGAGTACGAACCACCGGGCAGGGTGCCAGTATGCATGACGCAGCCGTCAATGATGAAGCTCTCGCTGCCAGCGGGGGCGTTGGTGGGATAATAGCACCATCCCGTGTTGCCGGTCCACATGCTGACGAAGTAATAGAGGTTGAGATCGCGGTAGGATCCCTTGCGGAGAGTCTTCTTGATGTAGTACTCGTCGTTGTAGTTTCTGAGGTTCGCCCAGCTGGGGTCGACCTTGTAGTCGACGTCCTTGAGGACGAAGGAGAAGCCTGAGTTGGCAAAGTTGGAGTTGAGCATCTTCATCTGGGCGTCAATTGTGGCTTTCTAGAATTCGGTGTTAGTATTATTTTTGACATCGACTCTGTTTGCTCTCATAGTTTCATGTCACTCGACGAGGGAAAGGGAACTACTCACGCTAGCATAGCCGCCTCGTGCAGTTCTATCCGAAGCGAGAATGTGGATGTACGTGTTAATGACGGTGGGCTGGGCGGCGGCGGCGGCAAAACCACCGGCAGTGGCATTCGCCTCCTGAGCACGGAAGTCTTTGGCAAGGCTCAAGAATTCATTGCTGGGCTTGCCAGTTCCACAGTGTTGAGGCTGCTTTTTGCCGGCAGCCTCGATGGCCGCGGGAGCCAACAAGGATAGTAGAGCGAGGCTGAATCGCATGGTGATGGTGGTGAGAGTAGTGCTGGTTATTCAGCTCTTGACTTTTATGTGCTCTTAAAGATGGAATATTCATTTTGCATCGGGGAGTACTGTGCCTTTTTATTCTCGCAATGTTGATATCAATCTTGGTAGGAAAGGAAATTCGACTCCTGTATATCGAGACTAATCGTCACTTGCCGCATTGTATCTAGGAGGTATCACATTCTTTTTTTGTGCCAACAATGTACAACTACCTTACTAAAAGGGAAGTTCATCAAACAAGCATGCCACTTAGGCTTACATGCCATGTCATTTGGCGAATAAAATGTGCGCGCAGAAACTAATGCAGGTCTAGCGCGTCCACGGGGTCCCCTTCATCCCATCTTCAAACTGGGGAATCCATGATGCTTAGTACCAGACTGGGCACGACGAACCTGCTGGCACAATGCTTTTCCGCGGTAGTGCGTCGCTCTACCTGCCAGGTGATATCTCATACTTTTCGAGTACACGAATCATTCTCTGCGATGTGCCGAGCAAAGATGCTGGATTACAAAACCCCGACCTAGTAGCTGAACCCCCTTGGCGTCTGGCTTCCTTTTAGCTGGCCACCGTGAATGACCCCCAAATCCGATTCGATCCAGACGTTTTTTAGCAGGTCGGAGAAGCTGAACCGAACCAATTACCAACAAGAGACTGGTTCGCGTCGTTGGAGCAGCCGAGCCAAGGCTGATTACAGTCCCATTTAGCGAGTTGATCCAATGACCTTGCATCTCGGCATTACACATTCCTCGAATCGCTTCGACGCGCATGAATCTGTCGTCCCGTCAATCCCTAACAAGGTGGCGAGCGTGTGCTTATGAGGGCCGTCATCGGCTTACTCTAGACGCCATTTTCTGGGGTGCTTCCATCTGGCACAGCTCTGGCACAGGAGTGGCGACCAAGCCTTCTATTCTGGTCCAAGGGCTGAGCGCTTGGCGTTTACCCAATCTGCCATCTCTTAGACGATTCCGCCAGCTTCCAAGAACGGATGTCACGCTGGCTGTTGCGTGGCGTAATCAATCAAGCCTTGATCTCGTCCACTGTTCAGCGCTGGTTTGAGATTGGGAGACTCACGAACGCTTCATCGGATTATCTGAACAAAGGTCCTTCAATTGCGGTCGGAGATATATCTTTTCTAAGATACTTACTAAACAGTGGGTCATTTTATCTTAGACTTTCGCTAATATACATATAACGCTATTTTGGCGGGGGCGATCGAGGGGGGGGGGGGGGGCGTCCCAAGCCTAGATTCGTGTCAAAGTGACGATGTTACCGTTGCGTTCGGATCTGTTTGTCTCGCGCGAAAATATGCGGAAAACTGTCAATAGCAGTATGACGCCATTTGTGAGATACCGACCAGATCTCTCGTTGGCCTGGATTTTGCAAGACTGCATTAGATCCCCAGCTGTTTACAAGCATCAAAATCGGGCAGCTGCCGAGTTGGCGCCATGTTCTCGAATCGGGATGTGCGTGCTATCAAAACGGTGTAGAACGCTTATGCCTAGTCGCGGTTACGTAAATTGAAGAGTGCCTCGTCAACCGGGTGTGTCCGTGTATTTTGCGGCGTCCACGAGGTATTCAGATGGCGAAACTTGGACCGGAACCTTTGTCTGGGGACTGAGGCTGTTAGTAGTGAAGCATGTTTGGGGAGGTCCTTCTTGTACTCCGTAGCCCCATGGAAAATTACGGCATATGTCCTCGTCCTTCGAGAATAGCATTGTCATCACGAGATGCCCAGATCCTCTTTGCTCGTAAAGGCACTGCATGCGGCTGAGGTGAGCCAAAGCAGGCTTCGTTGCATTTCTTGTTTCAAGACGTAAGATTATTTCTTTTTCAACTTGGGAGGCGCTGTTTCTCCGCCGTGTTATGCCCTACCCCAATATCTCTTCAGGGCGCCTAGGATATGCAAGTCGAACCTCTCAGCACCCAGCCACGATCCAAGCAGTATACCCACGCCGAGGCTATAGAGTGGAAGATATGTGTCAAGAAATACAGACCGAGTAACAAAGACTGACAGAGCGCCAACAATAAGGATTTTGCTGCTGACATGATTGTAGCGCTCGGCTTCATGACTCAGCGTCCAGGACTGTGATATCACACTGGCTCTGCGACTGAAAAGCCTAGAGTCGCCGATGGCATTGACTATAAGTAAGGCCGTACCATCTTGCACCCTGGTCATGGCGTAACATTGGTCGCCTGTGCGCTTGTTTATCGCGAGGAGCTCACTAGTAATGAGAGACTCGTCAACACGAAGGGCACTTCCCTCAGTGACGATGGTACCGTCAGCAGGGATAACGCAATCCTAGTTTGACCATACATGTCAGTGCTATACGAAAGCCTAGAATAGTGATTGATGATCCAGGTTATACCTTTTCCACCTGGATGATATCACCTAAAACAACACGTGACGAGCTAATACTTTGAATCACGCCCTCACGTAACGCTTTGACTGGATCTTGGGAAGGCGGCACCAAGTACTTTGCAGAGGCACGGGTTCGAATCTCAAATGCGGATCGAATACATATGTGCAAGAGCAAGAGCAAACAGATGGCCGCTACGGCCAGCCAATCTTTGAGATATATAGGTAACAGAGAAGCAAACTATCAGCATGAAGTTAGCTTAGATGTGGCCGGGAAGGAAAGCTTGGATGGGTAGTAACACTGGAACTTGGGTCTGTCATCTTCACTCTGATTCTGGATTAGTGACGTGACTGAGCTGCCTTACTCCGATCAAGAGCTCTATTGGACCGAAGAAGCACGACAGAAGCTTGATGTAAAGATATTTTGTATTTCCTGTTGCCACGTTGGGGCCATGGATGAGGAAGCGCCTCGCCGCTTCCTGTTTCGTAAGACCCAAATTATGGTCTACTTCGGGGTAGCCAACAGGCAACCCATGGCTCGCAGGCATGCTCTCAACGTCCGTCCTCTTCTTGTCAACGTTTGAGCATTCAGAATGCTCCAATGCCTGGGTGCTGTTTCTTCGCATTCATCCAGTCTTTGCTTATGACTATGGTATCGAGATCAGAACTATATGACGAGCAAAGGCCTTCAATACTTTTGCAATGTTGGCGATTTCTGAAAGACGATGGGGAGTTTTTTGGGGGGGGAGGGCGATCCTTTTTGACTATCTTCAGGAAGTGAATGGCACGCATATGTATGCACAGTGAGATGGTTTGGCTTAGAAATATAACGGAAAACTGAATGTTTGCTCAGAACGTTTCCATAATCTCATCTTGCTTCCTCTGCCGTGCACGTGGTTGCGATGATAGGCCGGCGAACCAGAACCAAGTTGTTGGCTTGTTCGGTGCCGCATTGTGACTACAGCCAGGACTGCTCAGCGATTGGCCCACAGAGCAGTTAAGCCAAGCGTCGGTCATCTACAAAACCCTTTCCGCGCTGAAACACGTGTTGGCTTGGAATCCCAATTGTTGGCTCAGAGTAGTCATTTTTTGAGGAACGCAACGTTACCACCCGTGCCGCCTAACCATTAAGGACAGTCCTTACCACTATCTCATCTACTTCCAATAATCCATGTTCATTATTGTTCACTTAAAAATTATTTTTCCACTTACATAATAAAATTTATGGACGACTGAGGCTCCACGGGGCCGAAATTCACTACTCGCGCGGGATTACGCAAAACGAACTAAGCATCAGGTTCGACAGATATCTAGCAACACGTTTGACATCTCACATGCGTTAAGCCTTCTGTGTCGATGACCTATGGTTTTAAAAAAAAAGCGATTTAGCCATTGCTCTAATTGCAAACAGCACTTTAGCTACCTAGACCGATAGTCTTTGCTTATATGACAAATTACTCCTACACACAGATAAACTCTATGAGTCACAACTAGGCATTCGTGTCGTGTTTGCTCATTGACAGCCTACCGGCTTGTATTGCCGCAGAATAAGAACGAAAGCATGTTACTCGTCAAATCTTATATCTTCTGCAAAAAGAATATACATTTGCCAACGAGCCCAAACTTTTGAATGACTGGTACAGGCTGTTGTTCTGGACCTCTTCTGAAAGGTACAGGTTCCGGTTCCAGCTCTTCACATCGAAGGAACGCATATATGCTGTGGAATGAGGTGACATCGATCCGGTAAATCATCGGATTCAGCGATCGCGCATTGCTTAGCATAGCCGCGCTTCCTCGCATCTTCCGCCCCTTTTTTTGCTACGAAGCTGCAGTGTCTACTTCCATGTTCACTAAGTTATGGACGAAGCCGAGATCAAGGGCCAGAGGCAGTGCGCTATCCAGCGCAAGCCAGTGAAAAGAGGCGGGGATCATGCATATCAGCATATTTCACTGGACGAGCTGTGTTCCACCGACCAAGATCCAATCCCAGATCCTGTTCTCCCCGATGAAGCCACACTCGGAGCCACGGGCGGTACGGGCTGCGGGGGAGATTCACGAGTCGCCAACTCACCCGCCGCACCGTTGGTGGCGTCTTGTCCCCGCCAGGCCACAATCAAGCGCACAATATACGGACAAGTACGTCCTTGGATGCTGGAATTGACGTGGTGCATGCTGTCGTTTGTATTATTCACCATACTTGTTGTAGTTCTCTCCCTATACAACAACAAAGAACTTCCGTCATGGCCGCTTGGACTTACAATCAATACGGCTGTCGCTGTTATTTCCACTATTTGTCGAGCGTTAGTCACCATGCCTGTTGCTGAAGGCCTGTCACAGCTGAAATGGAATTGGTTTGTCACTGGTCGGCGGCCTCTCCGCGATATATATTATTTTGATCAGGCGAGTCGTGGACCCTTTTCTACCTTGAATTTGGTGACGAAAGTAAGAGGACGGTTAGTCATATGAGCTAGCAGCTCCTGCATAGAAAGCGTAGTATTTGTTCGTTTGTGCTGATAATCGTAGATTTCTGTCATTTAGCAGCATTGCGTCTGGAGTTCTGTTATGCGGCTTGGCAACTTCATTCTTCACACAGTCCGCTATATCTTACCAAATGTACATGGTTGCCTCAATCAAAGACTGCTGCAATGGTAGCCAGAGCCACGATGCAGCCTTTGAACGATTCTGAACTTTATCGTAAGTTTACATTCAAGTCAGACTTTTTACGAACAGATGATTTGATGTTCACTCATCCCACTATCCAGCCAGTCCATTCCAACGGAACCTACGTACTATATTAGGACAAGCGCTCGTGGCGGGCCTGGACAAACCATTGCTAGGGCCGCAACCAAGTTGCCCGACTGCCAACTGCAACTAGGATCGATTTAGCTCCCTTGCCGTTTGCGTCAGCCTAGGGAATATTACCGACCAACTTGATGTAACGATAGAATCGACAAAACCGCCGGCTGGTTTCGCAGTTCTACCGAGCCGACTCGGCGGATTGGGCTCCGACGGGAGTTCGCCCAGTGACCTTCATCTGATGAATATCACCTCAAGAGAGCTACCAGCTTCAATCTATGAATATCCCGTAATAAGACCAGGCGTCTACAGGTGGCAAAACCCGGATATCCTCCACGCAGCAATTGCGCAGCATTTCATAGTTTATAAGCTCCCTCGCATCATTCAAGGCGAGACTTTTTGCCAACAAGCGTTTTCCATGTGGTCGAGCTCGTGTGGCACTACTGCGTTCACACTTATGACGTGTCTGTCAAAAACAACACCGCGAATACGACACTAGTCTCTTCCACAGTCAAAGTCGGTGGAACTGATTCGTGGCAGCCAGCTCCTGAAACTGGCGCTGAGAGACGGCAGACTAGCTATAAGCTGCTTGATGACAGTGGGAGTGAAGCATTTAACATCTCTGATTCACGGGGGCTGGGTCAATTACTCCAATCCCTTTTCACAGGGGAGATTGTTTATATAAATCGCCAATTTAGCAACACCAAGTCGCAACTCTTGAGCGAATTTGCAAGCCATGTGTTCTTTGACCTTGCGGTGGATAGGTGGTTTGACCCAGACGAGCAGTCGGTCCAGATGGCGTGGGATCGCATCAAATTGGCCCTCGAGAATATTGCTTCTGCATATACTGCAATGTCAGGACTTTGCCAATGAAATCTCCCCCAAAAAAATTGAAAGAAAATGCTTACAAAAGAACAGGCTACGAACATGCAATCCGGACACAGTTGTCGCCGGCGCAGCCCTAGCCGCGACAACTTTTATAACTGTTCGCTGGGAATGGCTTCTCTTCTCGCATTCCAACTCGTCATGGCCGTGGTTTTTCTCATTTTTGTCATTATACACACTGCTAAGCTTGATGTGGACGTTGTCAAGAGCTCCAATATCGCCGAATTATTCGCATTGAAGGAAGTCAATGGAGACGAAGGCAAGGGTCAAGGACAAATTGGAGAACAAGGCGCTGCACAGTTCAGGGGGATTGCGCCATCACTGACTAACGAGATTGTCGCCAAATTGATACGAGAAGATGGCGCCTGGCAGCTACTCTATCAGGAAGACCAGTAACCGTAGATGGGCTGTCAAACAGTTGCGGCAGTGGCTCCAAGCTAGCCCGCAAATTCATAGTAGGTATCATATGGGAAACCGTAGTATGAAAGAAAAGAAACGACGAGGAGCCAGAACTGAATGGCACTATTGCAGTCGCGACTATGAGGTATAAACACAGCTGGAGCGTTGTATAATACAATCATTGTAATTTAGCATCGCCGATCTTCTAGACGCTGATTCAGGGCTACTGTAAGGAGACAGTCAAAGATGAGAATCCGTTCTTGACGTATAGTATGATGCTGTAAACCTTCTGTTGAATCTTATTCTGGAGATAATAGCGTGATCAACGCATGCAATGGCATTAGCTTCACATTGTCCTCTAAATTAATCTCCTACGCCGGTGGCTTACTGTAGTGGCTATAATCAATGTATCCGTCGGGATCATAGGCTGACACTAAGCCCTTAGACAACGTATGTGATATGAGAGGCATTGCATCTTTCCAGGAGTAATGAAACCCAAGGTAACAACATGTTATGGGCCGCTCTGGATCATTTGCAGAATTTACGCCATCAACCCTCGGGAAGAATAAGGGAAGGGGTCGCTAGGGGATTTAACCCTCTCAGACTTAAGGCCATGGTATAAGGCCATTATCAATTTATCAATCCTAGCACATTACGGTAGCCTATCATTATACTGTATAGAAACCTAAGAGCTAAATATTAATTATAGGAAGATTACATTGCACGAGGACTGGCCCGCGCGAGCCAGATGCGCATTTTCCTTAGTGTCTACCGGGGCCTAGGACGTGAACGCCAACACAGGTTGTAGAGGCACAGGTGTACCAGGAATGGCAGAGTTCTGTGTTGATTGGACCGCAAACGGGCTCATTTTATATTCGATCACCAATCCAACAAGAGATGCATGATTGTGCGTGCGAATGATCGATATGGCTACAATGCTTATGAGTGTTGGAAGTCGCGCCGGGAAGAGGTAGCCTGTGCTTGGAGAATGGCCCCGGATAGCAACAAGACGGCTTTGGCCACTGCTTCCGCCACCCCGGCCTCCTCGTTCAAGGGTCCCTGAATGCAATAGATATTGAGAACTTCTATTTTGCAGTTTCTTTCTGAAAGAATGCAGAGCTTGGTCTGAAGATTATCAGAAAAGATTGAGGTTGAATCTCAGCTCGCATTACGAGACTTTTGGTCCTATTTATTTGATCTTAGTTAACATCTGCCCTCCTATAAATAAGATGATAGCATGCTTTCTTTGACTTCCCTCTAGCTGATGCTTTCGTTTGGCTCGCGTTACGCAAATCGCTTATATATTCGGCCTCCTTGCCTTTCTTCTTAGGTGCATAATGCTTTATCTCTACGGAGGAGAACATCAAAAACCTATTTATTTGTCAAAAGTCGAAGCTAAGTCCAAATTCCAAATCGAAGTTGCTCATAATTATTTATGTGCATGCCTCCCTGGGGCAGTCTGAGATGCCAAGCATCGATCAAATATACAGCTTCCCCAGAACTATCGATGAACGAGTTTGAGCAGCCCCAAATATAAGCCTGCAATACACAAGCTTCTCTTCAAGGTGACCAATAAATTCTTAGGCTAGCCCTGGACGGAATTGCCCGTGACAGGATTGTTGCCTGGTAGCTTGTCCAGTGGACCATTGAATCCGATCTCTTCCTTGGGTGGTGCAACTTCCACAGGTTGTTGGCTGGCATGGCCCGGCCCGTCTGTTCCAACATTCAAACTACATCCAGGGTCATTGACACCTCGGTCTCCGGTGCAAGTGCTCATGGCACGGTCAAGAGCATCCTGGTCGGACCAGCCATTGAGAAAGTCGCCGTGAAGCCCATAGCCGGTCGGATCGCCCATTGCCCATACCCACCTATTGAAGTCTTTAACGGCACCTGTGTTGTAGAAAAACTCGAAGAAGACTGAAAGGATTGCCACCGGATGTGACTGGGGGCAGACTCCAGTATTGTAGTCCCCAATGACTGGGAATGCCATCTGAGAACATGTTGTTAGCACACGACGCGGGCATGTTCCAATATGAAGTACTGGAAGTACTTAAATGGCTCTTTTGGTTACTGCTGTCAAGATTTTTCCCATCCCAGCATGAAGGGAAGAATGTCTCGGCTCGTAAACGGTCGCACTGCTTCGTGGGGAGATGAGGCGTGTCGCCAGCATTCTGGCCAAGGCAGACGTGGGAAATGGCTTTTTGCTCCGGGTTCGATCCATTGAATGTCCTAACAAATGAAAAATTAGAACGCTGCTTTTTGCTTCTAGCTGCGCATCTTTATACCTCAAAAATGGATCTCCGACGACCATGCGTAGACCCTTTGGTGGCGCCTTGGCAAATGGCGTATTGTTGCAATTTGTCCGGCCGGGAGCGTAGTCGCATGCTCGATTCAGATAGTAAGCAGCCTAATTGAACATTATTATTCATCAGTAACTCTCACATGAGCTGATAAAGTTCCGCAGCGCAGACGCACAATGCCTTGCATTTCAACCATCTCAAACTTCCCGTCCCGGCGCTGATGGTAAAGCTGAGGCTGCCAGTAGTTGCTCTTATCAAGCAATTTGTCACAGGTAGTAGCTTTTGCGTTCCTAGCCTGGTCATTGGTCAAGCTGAGGTCGAATCGGGTACCACCCATGATGGCGTGTACATGAGGAGAGATGCTGCCGGGGAAGACGATTGGATCTCCGCGGTAGAATGTCAATGGGGCGCAATTGACAGTGATAACCTGAGCAACAGATCCATCGAGAAGACATGAGAGGAGCACTGCTCCTACGAGATGAACTTTGGGTGACAGCATAGCTGGAAGATCACCAGCCGGAGTGCTTGGCTGGTATGCAAATGATGCAGGAACAAGTTGTACAATGACGGAGTGATGATGTTGAATTGGTTCGACAGACTGAGAACATCGTAAAGACACGAGATATCTGCTATATATAGTCCACTATTTGACAGTCGAAGCTCTTGATTCTTGTCAAGGAACAAGAATTATGGTCCTTAATGCGGCACGGGCCAGACATCTATCCACTACGCGGCGCCACCTGTCGCATCGAAAGGCCAACTGATGCTCATCATTGGTCTGGCAAGTAGTATTGAGTTTCCCTTAGTTCATTTGAGCCCAATTGCAAATTGAACGAGGATAGGTTTGGGGTATCATTGCTCAGTCAGCTGAGATTTTGACAAATCGGACAATCAATGTCTACAGCCCCTTTACGTCAGGGACAAAATGAAGAAACGCCAGATATCATCCTTAAGCTTCCTGATAGAGAATGGCCAATTGCCAGTGAGCCAATCATGGAAGATTGAAAAGTTCAATGATGCCCTGTAGAAAATAAATGTCCGGGTTGTAACCGAGACTAAAATCGGCACGAGGGTGATGAGGTCGGGGAGTTTCGGCAAGCGAGCTAAGTTGCTTACTCACGGCATCAGATGAGAAATACCCCAGCTGGCCCTGCAAAGAAATCATGGATTTGCATAACTCAGCTGTGCACGTGGTTTTCGTTCTGCTACCCAGACGTAGACATTCCTAAAACCCCGAATAATGTCGGTACATTCCATACCACGATAAGGAACCTTTGCATTTTGAAATCGTATCTCTACCATGTTGAACTAAGAACTAACAAACTTTATCTTTTTTACCCTGCAGCGTGTGGAGCATGTCAGGAATGAAATTAAAGGGTGTATAGGTTTTTGACAGCTCACGTTAGGTTTGTCGACCCCTTGAGCACCGAAGTAGGGCTCGTACGAGCTTGCGCCCACTCCATGTAGAATTGGATCATGGCGTGCACGTAAGCACTTGCATGTTCGGGAAGCATATTTGGTCTACTGCTTTATATTCCTTCTGGATTGTGACTTACTGGTGCGACTAGATCCATATATCCGCTACGGTTCAGAAGCAGCACACCACCCGCTTCGCTGGACCTATAGTGCGAGTTCGTCTTCCTTTCCCCTTCAATCTCGAGGCCGCAGACGAGGAAATTACGACGGGTCAAGGCCGCCAATTTGCTGTGTTGTAATTCGATCGAACAACGAGCAATGACAACTCCAAACGCACAATGTTCCAGCTCTCAGACTACTGCAGCCGACGGCAGATCACCTGTATATCTTATGATCCCTGTCTCCGGCCTTGTTGGCACCAAGTCGGACACTAAAAGATGATACAAGCCAACTAGGGCCTCACAAACCCTTGAACGGCCGTCTAAGGGATGATTGAAGGGCTTTAGCCTAATTCAATCTCGATGCTCACCCCGCAAAATCGTCCGAGGTGCGCCACGCTCTGGCACCAGCGTGGCCTACTCCAACATCAGATGCTTTGCTGGAACTTAGTCTCAAGCCTTGTTCTGGGGTAGTTAACGCTAAATACCACGACCACGAGACCCCTTCTTCGGTGCGGACATGTTCTAGGGATTTGGTGAGAATTTGGTCTACCCCAATCGTTGGCCAGTACTGGGTTTCTGAGGGTCGCATTAGGGGATGCCAGCGCACAACGAGAAACAGCCTGTAGCAAATTGAACAAGACAAAGCATGTGAATCAGAGCCAACCTTGCCATGGTGTATTTTGTCGCGGGTGCTCGCTTTTAACATCGCTGCCGCCTGAGACATCCGGTTAGACACAATAATGTGGCTTGATCCGATCGGGGGATTATTTTGACCTTCAACTGCACACTATCGTGTCCTCGCCGCGTCTAGGATAGTGAGTCTTGGACAGATGGTCGGCGATCACGATTATTGCATTAGGCCGACGACCCTTACTGCAACGTTTGCTTAGAGCCCCATTGCCAAAGATGCACTTGACGAGATGTCAACCACTGATATCGCAAACAGTAGCATTTAAGCAACGGCCTATATGCAGACATTGTAGGAGGACAGGGGGGATCAGGTATCAACCGTTTCACGACGACGAAACACTGCAGCAACCAAAGGCTGAGGACTAATTGGCTATATTGGCGGCTGATACAATTTACACCATCTATAAGAGACAACTCTCCTCGCAGATCCGAGATGGTTCATTCTCCACCACGCCTCAATCTGGGGAAAATGTTCCGGTGTGGATCACAAACCCTGTTCTAGAAAGCGCGCGGCAACCACGCTTGATGACTTAACGGAGTCAAATGCGAGAGAATACGAAATTTCCCTTGATAAAAATCTGTTTGCAAATACCGGAGCCAATGAAACCCACGATGGCAGTTCCTCGGCGGTTCACGTTAGTGCACCATCGTGCATATCGTCCGTTCACGCTTTCACACCACCTCCACGACCTCCGTCTTCACGCATCCCCAGTACCGACTTAGATCGGTGCCACACAGCGAAACACCTACTTGCAATAGCCCAGTTAAAAGACGAGGCACATCAACCGTACTTCAGCCATGCCTGTCGTTGTAGTCGCCGGTGGCTCGGGAGACATGGGTCGTCTCATCACCGATGCGTTAGTGCAAAGTGGGAAGCACGAGGTCTACGTGATGTCTCGCAGCGTGAGATTCAAGCCCTTCAATACGTCTTTAATGTCGAGCTAAACTAAAGCTGCCAGGTTCCTGCTGAGAATCCCCTGCGCAAATCACCCATCACAGGCAAAACATACCAGTCGTTTCTCAAAACGGACTATTCGTTCGAGGACCAGCTCGTTGAACAGCTCACCCAGCACAATGTGCAAGTGGTCATCTGCGCATTTAGTCTCCACGGTCAATTTGCCAGCGACGCGCAAGTTCAACTAATCCGCGCAGCAGATCGATGTACCACGGTTCAGCGATTCATTCCCTCCGAGTTCAACGTCGATTACGATCTCGGCGATGATGTTCTTCCGTATCCAGACAAGAAGTACCACTTGCACGCACGACGGGCTCTAGAGAAGACGGGTCTTGAGTTCACCTACATTTATCCTGGTATGTTCATGGACTATTTTGGCATTCCCAAGGTGCCTACACATCTGAGAGAGTTGTGCTTCTTCATCGACCCGACGAACGGAGTGGCGGCTGTCCCCGCCGATGGATCTGCCAAGATGTCCATGTCGTTCACCACAGATGTGGCCAAGTACACTGCGCTAGCTCTGGATCTGGACACATGGCCACGGGTTATGACTACGGCAGCCAGCACTGTGAGTATAAACGAGTTGGTGAACCTCGTTGAGAACTTGGGTCGAGCGCTTGAGATCAAGTATCAGACTACCGAAGCGCTGCGGTTGCACGATAACATAGTTCTACCGCGGAATGAGACCATTGCTGAGCGGTTTCCGGAGAGGTTCCCCCAAGGACTACCGCAGTTAAGAGCACTGATTGCGGACTTGGAGGCCGGTGTTGCCCTGGGGGCATTTGACTTTAATTCACTCGAGGAGCATCTAGATCTTGTGAAAGAATTTGAAGGTCACACCACGCCTCCGAGGCAAATCGAGGATCTGCTTATAGAAGCTTGGGGGACATAGCATATGGATGTAAAGTAGGTGAGACGTGGAAACATTGGAGTGGCCCAAGGCTGGTTATGCATGGTACAGAGACAGATATATATACAACGTTGCCGTCACGGCACGCATCGTCTTGACCGACTCTATTTATGCCTCTCCACGTTTCTCATCCGCGTCCACCTGCGAGCTGTTTGAGGATGGGACATTCCAATTCTTGAAGTCTTTCGCTGGGATTTTGGCTTCAAACATGCGATCGATCTCCGCTGGTGAGCGTCCCTTCATCTCGGGCACAAATAAATATGTCAACAGCCCAACTATGACGCAGAGCCCCGAAAAGACGAACCCAACCTTTGATCTGAGATTGGCAGCATCCGCATTGTACAAGTATGGAAGAAAGAAGCCGAATATCGAAGCACTCGCGCCGGCACTGAGCCACCCAATACCTTGGGCCTTCGCTCGCAGGTGGAGAGAGGAGGTCTGCGCCGATTGCGTATGACGCCGGCCAGACGCTGAGACCAGCTATGACAATGACTGAAATCATGCTGATGGCCGTGTAGCTAGAGACATGTGTTAGTGAGGATCTGTACGGAATGAGGCGCCCCGTAAAGTGAACGTACATAATGGTTGGCTCTTCCTTCCAGATTCCGGAGATGCCCATGGTGAGCCACATGAAAGCTGTCCCAAACAGACCATATAGCGAAAGCGTGCGGCGTCCCACACGGTGCAAGACCCATATGCTTGCCGTGTTCGAGAAGAGTCCGCATAGGATACCAACTATCAAAAGAATGACGCTCATGTTAGCCGACAGGCCCACGACTTGTGCAAAGTAGCTGGCTTTGGCTAGGAGAGTCAAGCCAAAGATCTGCGGCAATACACCAGCAAACACAACTATCAACGTCCGCCTCAGATTACCGCGCCTGAAGCAATCAATATAAGTCGCCCGCGTGAGTCGCTTCTCGTGTTCGATGTTCCGTTGGATTGTGTTGATGGTATACTGCGCATCTCCATCCATGGGCTCCAACCGCTTCTGAGCTTTCAGTGCCTGTTCCATTCTGTTCTTTCGGACGAGGAACGTCGGACTTTCAGGAATAAAATATGCGACAACCATTGGCAAGAACGAGAACGGCCATTGGGTGGCAAAGCATATAGTGTAGCCATTTGGCAGTTTCAGGCAGCCAAAAGATGACCGCAGCGCCGATCAACTGTCCGAGGAGGGTGAACATGGGGAAGAAAGCCAGCAACGGTCCGCGAAGAGCGGTTGGTAACACCTCCGACATTTAAGTCTGTGTCGTTGTCGTGACGATGCCGATCGCAAGGCCTTGGAATCCCTTGCCGGCCAAAAACACTCCCCTTCTCGTGTCGGCTTCGGCCGGAAGATAAGACACGTAGCAGACGGCTACTGCCACAGCGGATAAGAAACATCCCGTCGCGATAGACATGCGCCGCCCAACCCAATCTTGATAATGACCGCCAATGGCTGCACCGAGGATAGAGCCTCCGGGACTAGCGAATGTCCATAAGCCGAGCCAGAGTGATGGCAAGATCCACTGGCCATCAAGCTTACGGCCAAAGTCGCGTCTATCTTTATCAGTATCGCAGTATTGCACTTGAAAGAAAGCTATAGACAGAGTATTGTTTTAAGAACTTGTCCACCAAAACTTCCTGAAAACTAGGCATGGCTGACGTAGTGCCAACGATGACATAGTCATATCCGTACAAGAGGATTGTGGTCGTCAAGCCTATGCAACACCATACGACACTCTTGTACCTCTTGGCAGATTGCCACAAGGTCAACCTTTCAGCTGGGTTCTCCTCAACATGTTGTACTGAGTCCAGCGTCTGCTTGGCACTGTCGCGTCTACCGACGACGACCGTGTCGTCTCCTTTGGCCATATCGCCAGCTTCGATTCTCATGCCAGGGCTGTGGAAAGGAAGAGTATGATGAACTAGCCGCGTACAAAGGCAGCAGTCATATTGCCATCATGACGAAGAAAAGCACACTGGAACCAGCTCACTTATAGTTGTTTCGGGGGGCAAGATGGCGCAAAAAAAGAGGGGGTGGACCATGGCGATCAACAACGCAATTGACTTGTATGTGCACCACCGGGGCTGGCATGAGGTTGCCTCTCCGTGCGCCATTGTGACTTTATCTGCCAAAAACCTTCCGGGGTAACAAAATTTAAGGTTCCGGACATTAAGAATTAGATCGATTGTGGCCGTCCCTGACAGGTCCTGCACTTTCTTCTCTTGGCGAATCCAAGCACGTCCGTGAACAGAAATGCCTATCCGATGCTTGATTGTCGCAGCAATTGTAGGCGATGTCGACGTCGACAAGCTGAATGCCAAGGAACTTGCGAACTCCAACGAGAGGATGCAGATGCAGCCACAGGAGCTAAGCGAGCGCCTCGAATGCTCGATGTTGCAGAACAATTTGAGGCAGCGCATGACCACGTTCTCCAAACACGTTCAATCTGCATGCATCTTGCAGTCTCGAACACCTGCGAGGCCTCGTGGAAATCGAATATCGAACATTGCTAGATGTAACCGATGGTCTTTCACTGGCTGCTTTCGCTTCGGTGGCTGCCTCTGCCGTACGGGGATGGCTGAATATGGTTTGGCTCGACGCGATCTTCGTGTGGGGTAATGCAGGAATACAATGGTCAATGTCGACGTTGCCGGGATCAAACAAGCTTGGAGCGGGCAATTGAGCGACTGATAGCGCCTCAATCATCTGCATAATTTTGCCGACCGCCGGCTATCAGTATTTTATAGTTCCAGGAGCCATTCTGACAAGTTCAGCTGCAATGAACTCTGAGAAAAGGCCCAAAACAGCTCTGGCCAATGGAACGCTCAGTTCGCGAGGGTTTGGAGATGTAGCCTTAGGCAAATGTGAATTGCGCCAAGTATTTCGATGTGGCCTCTCATTCGTCAGACACGCTCCTCTCAACATAACGCTTTGCGATTTCGTAAATACTCAATCGCCTCAATTCGAGACTTTTCGCGAATAGAGCATCTTACAGCATCGCTTCACTGCCTTCGCCAACGTCTAGTCAATCAACTGTGATTCGATTTAGGGGCCCCACCTGCAGCGCCATTGTTAGTCGCAGTCTGTCACGCTCACTTGATGCTTTCTTGCTCCCTTGAGCCAGCAATCTTGAGTTAACACACAAGCGAGATCCGATATGTCATCGCTGGCATCATCATACAATTTCCTGCCAGCTGGCCGGCACACCGCCACAGCGTTGGCCGTTCTGCCCATCGCCCTCCCTGTCGCGTACGTCCTCTACACTAACTGGACTGTGCAGGCGCGATACAACCTCGGTAGCTGGAATCCTGCCCGCTCGCCAAGACTTACTACAGTCAAAAGAGTCGTATCCAAAAGAACCACACAGCCTCCCAGCTGACGTTAGAGACAATCCATCCGAGTGGGTCATTTCGTATGAACGAGTGGTATCGCGTCCTTTCCCACAATCATCACTCGCCTACCTACCCGATACTTCGCTGGAATCGCCGCCATCTCAGACTACTCAGCCATCGATCTTGTTGCGCGAGTGGCTCAGAACCACGCATAAGGCGTTCAGTTGGACTCCTCAAGCTTTTATCATTCGCTCTGCCATCTCAGAGCCACTTAACAAGGGCAGCTTTGAGACAAAATGGATTGAAGAACTCGAATTTCAGCCTGGTGATATCGTGAACGGCGCGTACAAGGTAGCATCTCACTCGAAAGACCGCTCAACAGGTGCCGAGAGGGTAGAGCTCCTTCTCGACGCTCCTCCTTCTTACAAGGGACCCAAAGTACGCGGACTTATCCTCTCCGCTATCGAGCCTGTATCTCTGCAGACAGGGGATGGCGTCGTATTCGTCAATGAAACGTGGATGTGGCGACTAGCCACAGAGAGGCCAACTCTTCTTGAGTCTTCCTTCGGCAAGTGGTTTCACCGCCTACTTGCTGACTGGCTTATCTTGAAGGGTTTCAAGCAAGTTGTTGGGAAGCAGAAGGAGATGTAGTCATGTACTATTCATTGTCTGCCGTGGAATTAATTCATGACGAATAATGCTGGACTTTGACCGAAGAGGCCGCGCCGCAGTCCTGGCACTGTACCGTGTATGTACCACTCCTCTTTTAGCTTAATTGATGCATTTTCTGGAACAGAACGACACTGGGGCAAGGTCTAGTTATCATCTGCGATTTTTGGATCGCATTAATGCTCGAAGCAATTTACCAATGAGTCTTCAAAATTCAAATCGAGTCCTTGAGGGCATTGATCGGACAGACTCGGAAGACTCAAAACCCGAGCATGCCACTGACAGAAGAGCAATCTCCGTTGATCATGCCCGAGAAGGACATGAATAGTCGGACTGATAAAGTCAAGGGGGTTCTTTTGAGCTAGCTTAAGCTTGCAGTCACTACTGGGCAGCTGTCTGTCACACCACGGATCAGTCCTTGAGGAACCATTCGCATTCTTAAGATACTGGAGGCGCTTGTTTTGCCAACGCGGAAAATTATGTGCAAAAAGCTTGAATTTAAGGTTTATCAGGTCAAGTATTCTTGTACAAAGCTGACCGTGGAGAATATGGGATGCCTCCGTGCATCAATATGGAAACAATTCGACTATCTGCACTCGAAACTTGCCTCGGATGGAGTCGACTCGTGCCCTAGTGATTTTGTAACCATCGACTTTAAATCTGAAGCAAAGAGGATACGTGAAGTGGGTCAATAAACACAAAATTAGACTTGATACACATACTCCATGCTGTGACAGTTGGGGTGGCAGTAAAAAGAACCACTATTCACAGGAGAGTAGATGAATTTGGGGACAGACATCTTAGCATAAACGCAAATGAGTGATGGGTATCAACACATGTTGTCAGGGCCGAGACGGTGTCATCCCAAGATTTAATCCTGACGTAAAAAGGCGAGATACCTTCGTCAGTCTGCATCTCGTTGGAGCGGTGAATGGGTCACTTTCTTGGCACCAGATCGAGCGCATCAACATAAGTTTGTACGACCCGATCTCAACGCAGGTGGAGTATGTGCAGCCAAGAAGCGGTAGGCAGAACAAAAGTCCACACGCCCCACCCTACAAGGTGCATTTGTCATTGCTACCGAATAATGCAAAGTGAATACATCGTATGCTATTGTGGAACTGTGGCAAATTCCGCGTACTCCTGCGCTCCTCGACGGCAGTGAGTGATCTGCGAGATTTTGAGGACTGATTGGACACTGCGTCCGGCATATCGTACGCCACAGATCTATAGATTAAGTTTCAAGATACCGTCCATGACAAAACGCCACACGGGAGCGCGTCGGGATGGATAAGGATGCATCAAACGTCCGGTCAGTGTGGCGATTTATTTCGGGCAACGGAGGCGTCGGGCGTTGAAACTTTGTCGTTTCAATCGAGGGAAGGGTAAGGGCCGAGAGAGGAGTTAAAAAACCGCACCAGGCTGATCAATCCTTACCAGGAGCATCACAACCCATGCAATTGGCATGCTCTGCCCTCTCATTGCTCCGCCAGGCCCTGGCTACAATGCCACGCAATTCGGCCATAGCGCTCGGTGGTTTAAGTGCGGTTTCTGTTTTGGCTCCAGATGGTGCTGCATTCTCTGCCTGCAAGATGATTTTGCGGATCGAAAGGTGCCTGACTCATTGCATCCATTCCGATTTTTTCCATTGTCGCTTGGTTCCTCACCGAGAGGCTTCACCATGCCCACTGATAGTAACGTCAACTCGGTCACCGTGCATGAAAGAGTTGAGTTGTGTTCCGTTCCAAATGCAGTCGTACATTCAATTGCTGCCAAGGATTTGCCAAGGGCAGTGGATGTACAATTAGCCACCAGACACTTTAATGACAATCTGCAGCCCAAACTTGGCGCTGAGCCGCACCGCGTTGTGAGTTTCTTTTCAGGCTCAGGAATTTAGAGCGACACAAATGACGAACTGCTGAATCATCGAAGGCTCATCTCAAGACACCACAATGAGACATCAAAGACTTTTTGAGAATACATGGGAGCGGACAAGTGCCCGTACACCTGACATGTGAAGTGTGTCAGGTTCGGCATTTGGGCATGGCGTCGCCCCCAAAAACGCCCAACACGTGGGTTGAAGTCTGCAGCTGGTCGCTGGTTGTTCCTGCCATTGGGAGTTCAGAGCTACCGGCTGCTGCCCGCTGCCGCTGCCCGCCCAGGGGCCCACTGATTATGGTTCGTGCAGCTGGTGAGGGTTGTGACGAGGCAGGAGTCAAGTGTGGCTAGTCCTAGAGATTTTTTTCTATCCCTTCCATCCTCGAGTCGTCCCAACCAGGAACATTAGTCGGTTACATTCGATGCTCCCTTATCAATGTCTGTGTTGTCCGTCATCGCAATCTTAATGCAACACGACGCCGTATTCTCCAAAATGAAGCTCGAGAACTCGGGCGATGGCCGTTTTTCTGAGCTTGCTTTGGTCTGCGCCAACTGCTCATAGCAGCATGGTAACAGAGATGCACAAACTTGATCATCCCATTTAGCAGTCTTATTGACTCCGCTATCGTCTAGCTCGTTTGCTCAATAGACTTGGCTCTCGTCGATGATCCCTACCAAATTTTGCCTGTTCTTTGCTTAATTTTACCTCCCTACCTTTGCTATTCGACGCAACAGCAACTGTAGGATTTTTGCACAGAGCCCTGGGAGCGACGAGGTGCCGGGTGGCGGTGCTACGGCCCGGCCTTGGCATGCAACGCGGCCTTGGCAGTGCAGTGAAAGTTCGCCGGGACTTCTTTTTTACTGATTGAGTGGCTTGGGGAAGCGGATTGCGCTCAATTGACAGTCTACAGCGTGGTGCTCCTTTCAATTCACAAGACACAAGGCCATGCCAGACTCAAATCGAATCGCCAAATAGTCAAGAAGTCTTTGTTTGAAGGACAATCCAGCACCGATTACTGATAGTGACGCGTATGTCGAGATGGTGATGCTGTCTTGCATCCCAGCGGAGCAGAAGAGACGATCCCTCTGGGTCCCTTTGGCGCAGATAGTAGAGTCTGTGTACAAGGTTAACACCACCGTGGCCCACCCGGTCGAAACGGCAATCGACTCAGGCTTGGCCCACCGTGTTCCGTACCAGAATGGAGATTTGCACCCCTTGGCACCACTGAGATCCGTGGCCACTGGCTGCCGTTTTGGATTGCTGCTATTTCCGCTTGCTGGTGCACCCCTTGGCGTTCCGGCCAACCTTCTAGGCAAGATCTGAGCTTCGACGCGGTATCAGGCTCCCTGCTGCGGCCAAGCACCGTGGCAGATTGCACCTGGGTACTGATAAGACACCCATGTTCGCTGCATAATGTGAAATCACGACGACAAGGGCCTCTTTGGTGCCAACCGGGTCGGCAGTGATTCTCACTATTGCTGCATGTGGTAGCAATCCACTTCACACTCTTCGCAGCCCGGGCACGATACCGTTTCGGGCCTCCTGGGGCACTTCTGGATTTTATTTTTGAGTATTTGTCGATATTTTTGTAGGCAGAATGTTTCATGCCAGTTTCTGACCACAATACACGATCGTTCCTGTCCAGTCAATACAAAGTGGAAATTTCGCTACCAGCACGGCCGTTTCGACGAAACACCCCCGGCTACCTCCTTTCCACCGCCCGCCCCTATCGCCAATGACCCGCTCAACAGGAGGGTCTAATTACCATTGGCGACAGGTCAATGGAGCAAGCGTTGTTGTATGTACTCGGATTTGGAGACGACTTATCTGTGCTACGAGGATGATCCTCATCACTTGTTCATAGCAATGGCTATGCCTATTTTATCGCGGTCTTGGCAAGTTGATGTTTCCTGGAAGTGTCTCCACCACCGTGAGACACTGCAAAATATGTACGTATCTTGCTGGGCACTGTAGCCATATTATACGACATCAATGAGGCAAGGCCCGTAGGGAGACTGTGCTTTCATCAACAATGCAACGCCAGGATGTGTTGCTAAGAGCGTCAAAACATCAAACATAGCCTCCATTGGAACGAGAATCTTTGTACTCCTTGGAACCAGGGGCGTGCTGGCTCGACACTGCCAACATACCTTCACCTGGTCTGTTCGCGTTGCATTGCGTCCTCTCCCACTTTTTAACTCATTCATATACCGACGACCTGCCATCGTTTGTGGACCATCCCACAAGAACCTCCCGGCGAACCCGCTCTTCACGGCTGGCTGTGTAATAGAAGGTTTCTTTGTACATTGGGCATGAACGTTCTACTTTGAGCTCGACTATTTCCTTTTTCTCTCCTCCTTTGCGTCGTTTTCGTACCCTCCTTTTTGGCCCATATTAATTCATATTTATCTGTGCTTCCCGCTCCCGATACATCGCCCTTCTCCTAGGTCAGAGTCCAAGATGCACGAGCGATCGAAGTCCCGGAGCTGGAGTGACTCAAGCAGATCAACCAGACGGAACTCCTTAACATCTCTCCATGACCTTCCGAAGCTCGATACCAACATCGACAACAACGTACCTCCTGGTATCAACGAAAAACAGGGACACACAATGAGCATGGCATCAACACCTTCCCTCGAGGCCCAGGATGAAAAGGCCAAACATCTACACGGCGGCATCGACATCTACGACCCCAACCGTCCCAAGCTCGGGTTTAAACAACGACTTCATCACTTCACATGGGCATGGTACACCTTACCTATGAGCACTGGCGGCCTCGCCCTGCTCATCTTTGCTCAACCACATCAGTTCCCCGGCTTAAAAAGTATCGGCTTAGTTGTATACATCATTAACATCCTCATTTTTGTCTCCATTTCGTCAATGATGGTTGCCCGGTTCTTCATTCACTCCGGTGACATGTCAAAGTCTATCAAGCATCCCAGAGAAGGGTTTTTCCTACCGACATTCTTTCTCTCCATTGCCACGCTTATCACGAGTACCGACCGCTACGCCATACCGAAGGATGATGTTGGGCTCGTCTGGGCTGTCTCGGGCGCCTTTTGGGGGTATGTGATAGTGACACTCCTTCTAGCCATCGGACAGTACAGCTTCGTTTTCGCCGCACACAGTTTTACGCTCAACACTATGATGCCAACATGGATTCTGCCCATCTTTCCCATCATGTTGTCAGGGACAATTGCGTCTGTCATTGCTGAGACGCAACCTCAAGCCGCTGCTGTTCCCATCATTGTCGCTGGATTGACATGCCAAGGCCTGGGGTTTGCAGTTGCAGTTCTCATGTATGCTCACATGGTGGGACGCCTCATGCAGACTGGATTGCCAAATCGGGAGCATCGGCCAGGCCTGTTCATGTGTGTGGGTCCTCCGGCATTCACAGCCTTGGCACTTATCGGCATGGCCAAGGGGCTGCCTGAAACCGTTGATATCGACAGAGACGGTCGACTTTTCGATGTCGGTGTCGTTCGCACGATGGCCATGATTGCCGCCATTTTCTTGTGGTCGCTCAGCTTTTGGTGGATTGGGATCGCCGTTGTGGCTGTGGTCCAATCTCCACCCAAATACTTTCATCTCGGCTGGTGGGCCATGGTGTTCCCAAACACCGGCTTTCATCCTGGCCACAATATCTATCGGGCGAGAACTAGGCAACGAAGGCGTGCTATGGTTTGGTACCGGCCTCAGCGTTTGCTTGTTCTCCATGTACTGTTTTGTTTTATTTAACCATGTCAAAGCTGTTATCAAGCAGGACATAATGTATCCTGGTCGAGACGAGGATGTGGAAGATCACTGAGGCGCCTTTCGGCATCAATTTTTCTTGTCTGTCACATTTTACAGCGACTCTACTTTTGAAAACTTTCCTTGCTATTAAAATTTCTTTACGTTGTCGTGATGCATTTGCTCCTGTCCTATTGGACGGGACAACATCAGCAGGGAATCTGGGCACACACTATTTGTTCATAGAAGCATGTTTTTCCCTTTCATTTTACATCATTTGCATCAGGGTAGGGGCATGGGTCAGCCAGTTAAGATAGGCAAACATCTTTAGGTGGGGCAAAAAGATTGAGCGAATTTGCAAAAAATGGAAACTAAAAAAAAAATTTTTGGAAACAGAGTATCGCGACTTGGCTGAGACGTGAGATACAGCATAGTCGGAACAACATGAATTGTCCCGGCTCCAACATAGAAAGATCATCCGTAACACATAATGATAAATGCGTAGCGAGTACATTTCAAGTTCGGTACCGACGAAAATGCGACACCAGCATGTGAAACCTCGATCAATCTGCATCGACCCGGAAAAGACGTATCCGTTGGCGAAAAATGGCCTGTGGATACCAGCACGATCTGTCACAAGATTTGGCTGTGGAGCTGTGCCAGGTTTATGGTGCGGCTGGAGTTTATTTACCACATATCGCTCTTGGAATCTAGAACTCGGGTCAGGCCCGTATGGACAGGAAGAGCCTACGATAGTCCAAAACGATGGAGGGGTGTGGGAATGAGGGAATGAAGTTGTCACCACATTTAGACATGAAGCGGCATTCGGATAGATTTTACAAATGTCGAGCACAGAAACCGCGAGAAAGTGAGATATGCTTAGGTACAGGTTTGGATTAAACACTGGTTTGTATTCTGGTACACGTGTGACCCTGGGACGATGAGTAGTAGCCATACTTATGTCGACAACGGTAAGAGAAGGCTGGTGAACACAGAGTGGACCTCGGAGATTCCCCAGATGATAGATTGAGGCATTGAAGACCATGGTAGTGAAGAAATAAGTATACCATCTGCTTGCGAATAACGGAGCACAGAACTGCGTTGAGTGGCACCGACTCGTGTGCAATTCCTCAACCCATTCGACAACAACCATTCCCAATACTCATTCATCCACAATCTGTACCTTGACAACAACCTCTCCGTCTGTGGCTTTCACCACACTGCCCACTAAATTCAGAGCCTTCACAGCATCTTCGAGCCTGAACTTATGTGTCACCATGAGGTCGAGCTTCGTCGAATCAATCAGCCCACCTTTTATGGCTCGCACCGCTGCGGGCCATGTATCGTGATACCGGTTGATGAAGAGCAGCTTAATCTCTCCCAATGACATATGCATGAATGGGACATTGTCGATTTTGAGCCTGGACGATACGCCCACCACATTGACAGTCCCGCCTCGTCGTGCCGTATATGCAGCCGTACAGATGGATGATTCGATCCCCGTGCACTCCAGGACAACTTGAGGCATGTCATACTCGGTGTCGTCAACTCCAAGAGAACCTTCCTTTTGGAACAAACTTCTAATCTCCTTGGCAGATGATTCTGGCGTCGATTCCTTCTGAATACAGTATGTTTGACAGTGTGGTTCGAACTTCTTCGCGAAATCCAGCCTCGACTGATCAATGTCCGTGATGACGATCGGATGTGCCCCGGATGCTCTCGCAACGGCCATGGTGAGCAAACCTATCGGGCCGGCGCCAAACACTGCGACTGGCGTGCCTAGAGTAATAGGGCTGGTGCGAAGAGCGTGCATCGCTACGGATAGGGGCTCGATCAGCGCCGCTGTCTGAAGAGAAATGTTGTCTGGTAGTTTATGAACGTGGCTCACTGGGTGGACTTTGTACCGCTGGATCGTTCCGTGGTGAGGATACACGCCCGAGAATGCTACATTGTTGCAGAGATTGTAGCGGCGGGCGACGCAGAGGAAGCATTTATTACAGGAAATACCAGGCTCGATGGCCACACGGTCGCCTTTCATAAGGAGAAGGTTAGTTGAAACTCTCATGGTGGTTTACAAATCAAATGCTACTGATGGACTTCAGATAACTCATACCAGGCTTTACATGTTTGACGTTTGCGCCGACCTTGAGCACCACACCTGCAGCTTCGTGTCCCAATATACAATCTCCGTCCACCAAGATGTCGCCAATCTTGCCGTGGCGCCAGAAATGGACATCTGAGCCACAGATGCCAGTTGCTCTGACGTGAATGAGGACATCGTTTGGACCTGGCTCCTCAATTGAAGCCGGCTCAATCTTTATTTGGTGGTCTGCCGTGACGACAAGTGACGGGTTTGGCAGCATGGTTGTTGCGCTGTTGGTGTCGGACACCACTGTTGTGGACGAGGCTGTCACTGAAGTCATCGTATATCGTGTTACACGCAAATATACTCAGTCCACGATGATGCGACTCTCATCATTCACAAGATGAGGGGACTGAGTCGTGGGAAGTGCATCACCATCACCCAAATGTAGGCGATACAGGGCATTTGTCCGCCCAAAACCCATCTTTACCCAGACATTGCCATTCTGAGAGACGTGCAGTTAGCGGCGCTTATGTTTGCCCTTCCTGTTCGCAGACACCCTTTCGGGGCACACTAGTCCGCTTGCCAGCTACGAAATCTGGGGAAAGATTCATCTCCGGCTAGAAACCGACGGATGTGGCGTTTATGCCTGGTCGTGAGGGGTTCTTTCTCACCAAAATGGCAACGCTAAGCGTCTTTCATCGTCCACAGAAAATGTCGTGTCATCATTCATTTCTTGAGCCTTGCCGGCGGAAAGCAAGTCTGTTTAACGACGGGACGATATTTACTTTGCCATACCCACCAAATAGACAGGCTACCCCATGGGGGAACATCCATCTAGCTTTCGACGATCGGTTGACGATGCTACTCCACCTCGCGAGTAATCAGTCTTCCAGTCATGCTGCAATGGCTCGGCACCAAAGGCCGCTCTCAAAGCAAGCGTGAATACGACGGCGATCAGTTGTTCTGGCGTTACACGATGTGGAGCCAGTTCAACCATGACAGGAGAACAGCCGGGCTTTGATCTAAGATAAAACTGAAACAGGCTGCACCATCAATGGAGCTTATTTTCTCTCGGAGCATTCTTGCGTTGCAATCTCCATTGTCATCACAAGGAAACGCCTTCTTTCACAAAATCATAGAAAAAGCAGATTAAGCTGTTCGTACGCAATGCGAACATGGCTGGGCAGAGGGAAAACACTCCAGTTCGGCATCACGACGTGCTGTCTGGTAGCATTCGTTCTTTTCGGATACGACCAAGGTGTTTTCAGCGGCATTTTGCAAAATGAAGACTGGCTGACACAATTCGACCGGCCATCGGACACGAAGACGGGGATTATCGTGTCGTGCTACAATCTGGGCTGCCTCACAGGCTGTATCAGTAAGGGCACCATCTCGACATTGTATGTTTAGACATCGCTGACCGATTTTCTTGCAGTAAACTTCGCGATCGGCGAGACGCTGGGCCGGCGCAAAACCATCTGGTTAGCCATGACTCTCGTCATCATCGGCGCAGCTCTTCAAGCCAGCGCCTATACCGTTCCGCACCTCGTCATCGGGCGCGTTGTCACGGGCTTCGGCACAGGCCTGAAAACATCTACTGTTCCTCCTTATCAAGCCGAGCTGTGCGACCGCTCGTCTCGTGGGCGTCTAGTGTCAGCGGAGGTACTCTTTGTTGGAGTTGGCATTGTCACAGCGTACTGGTTCGACTTCGGAATGAACTACGTTGGCGGTCCCATTGCATGGCGACTGCCCGTTGCGTTCCAAATCGTTTTTGCCGCAGGCGTTGTCATTCTTGTATTCGCGTTACCCGAGTCGCCACGGTGGCTGTTCAATCATGGACAGGAAGAAGAGGCCATGAGAGTCTTGTGTGCTGTGTATGACAAAGAGCCTACCGACGCGTACATCGTAGAAGAACGCTCTGCTATTCTACGCGCTATCGAGCTGGAGAGATCGGTCAACCAAAAAAGGTCCTTTTTGACAATGTTTCAAAGGGACAATGTCCGTACGAGGTACAGAGTTCTCTTAGCATGGGGCATGCAGTTCATGAACCAGGTCGGCGGGATCAACCTTGTCGTATACTACATCCCGTCTGTTCTGGTTCAGAATGTCGGCATGGACCCCAAACTGGCTCAGATTCTCGGCGGCTGCATCAACCTCATGTTTGCCATTGGATCCATCCTCCCGACAATGGCACTAGGTCGCATGGGCCGTCGGAAAACCATGATCTGGGGATGCACCGGATATCCGCCCTCTTGTCGCAGGCCGGAGACGGTAAAACGGGTCGCGAAAAGGCATTCGGATCCGCCTCGGTTGCATTCTTTTTTGTGTACATGCTCGTTTTTGGCGGCACAGTCAACTGCGTCCCTTGGGTGTACGTCTCTGAGATTCTTCCCCTCGCCGCCAGGACGCGAGGTGCCGCCATTGGTGTTAGTTCCAACTGGCTGTGGAATTTCATAATCGTGATGATCACGCCTGTAATTATCAATCGTCTGCATTGGAAGGCATATCTGATTTTTATGGTGACGAACGCTGTCTTTGTCCCAACGGTATAATTTTTCTACCCGGAAACTAGTAACGTTCGCTTGGAAGATATAGATGACATGTTTTCTGATGGGAAGAATCCTGTCAAAGCATCTAAACAGGTGGCGAGACAAATGAAGCAGAAAAGGATTTCCGAGTTGGATGCCAGAGGCTTGGAGGACACTGCAGGGAAAGACAAGGCAAGTGCAGAGCATGTGAATTAGCAGCTGTTTACTTCGTACATCCCGAGATATGATTATTTGTGCTGGATTCATGTGTTTTCTTGACCGAGCCTCTGAAGTGTGTCATCTAAACAACCTGGCTGTACAAATACAAGCTGCCATAGCAGCAACAGCAAAATCACAAGCCTTTAAGATGAGTCTTGCGGCTATGTGTTCTCGTATCAAAAACGCGCGGAAGGGTTTAACTCCTTAGCATCCAGGACGAAGACGGATATCCCACTGCCTACCAGTAGCTTCGTCTAACCATCACTGAGTACACATACACTGCATGGCTCATATGTGGCTCTTTTTCGACTATCAAAGCCTCGTCACGAGTCCAGGCGCGCTCATTCAAATCGACGGAAAGCCCTCGAGGTTGTCTAATTGACGACCACTAGGGGCTTGTAGCTCTCGTCAATTTTTCGATGCTGTCCCTGACTCGCAGCGTCAGCCATAAAAATAGGAGAAATGATAAGACGAGTATTGTTCAGAGTTTGAGGTCAAAGTGAACGACCAGCGCGGTTATTGTAATCCGTGACATATCACTTCACAGATTAGCCTGCCTAGATACCCGCGCTCAGGAGGTCCCGGCAAATGGGGTCCAAAGCACACGACTGAGGCAGATACGGAGATTCAGGAAAGATAGCAAGCACCTTCAGATGGGTTCCTATCAAGATAGCTCTCCACTTCCCCAGTATCAGGCATTGCGGGTTCGAAGTATTTGACCCCGTTGTGGATCAATGAGCCCAGCATTCCACACTTCATCATCTGCAGAGCCACAAAAGGAAACGACATTTATCCACCATTGCACCGCGGTCTTCCGCAACGTCGTAATATCATTGATTTGTCCAGTCCATTGCAAGTACAGACAGGGGTGCCACGCCCTAAAGCAGACCTGCCAAGCGCGCTCTGTCAATTCGTTCCTAACGGAATCTGGAAAGGCTAGAGGGATCGACGTTAGAGTGCATGTGTCGCGCAAGGTTGACGAGATTCTCCAAACTGTTCTGGAATACAGCACAGCGCGGCTACTGTACGCGGCTACTGTGGCACACGAACATGCACCTTTCCTTCCTGCCAGGTTGATCCCTTGTTTGTCAAGGTATGTCAGTCCAAACTAGTGGCGTCTGGGGGCAGCGCGGTCTCGGGAAACCCCAATTAAGCAGATGCCACGAGGTGTCCTGGGGTGATAAGCATTTTTGTGGCAGGCACTATTTGCTCTCGTTACGCGGTATTGGCCAAGCCTCAGATTGTCAAGGCCAGGATGGCCGCATCTCATGCTTCATGATTTGGCGATTGCCTGCTGGAGTGGATAGCAAACCATGTTTCAACCCCAGACTCGGCTGCTTCGGCAAGTTGATGGCAGATTGGGATGCTTTCGATAACATGACATGCAGTTACACGTCTGTGATGTCGATGGCAAGGAGATGCAAATGCAGCACCCCAGTGTCTCGTGCCGCGTTGCTACCTTGTCAGGGTCCCCTAGTGCACGAGCTTCGAGCTCACACACGACATAACGAACGCCACCAACGGCCTAAGGAAGGGAAGCTCGCTTGACAGAGCACGACGATGACCGCCCATCGCGCGTCCTGCTCGCATGTCGGCAATCGTCATTAATTTCATCATCAACGATGGGAAAAGCGAGCAGCCGTGGCCCCCGCATCCATCGCCCACCACATCGACAATCTGCACATCAACCGAACCCGCTGACGATGCCAGAATGGACTCGCGTGCCGTGTCGAAGCTGCGAAATGATGGCCTCCATCCCCATGACGAACCCGCTAAACCTCCCCACTGTGCGCGATAGGCCCTAGAACAAGATTGAGCGGGATATGGTGTCTGGTGCATTCGGCCTGGAACTGGGGCGGCGCGGTGGCATTGGGGCGGACGACATGGGTGCTGGTTGTGAAGATAGATAGACGGGTCGGCGAGCCAATTGCAGAAACAAGTGGGAAGCCACCAGTCTGGGGCTGGCCCTGTCTATCACTAGCTCCGCAGAAAGTTGGTCGTCGTCTTCAGCTTCGCGTGGAGCTGTGTTCCATTCTCATGCTGGCATGCTCCTTCCACAGCCCGCTTTGCGAAATCAGTAGATTGTAGATAAGAGGACCCTCTCGGCGTCACCCGAGCATCGGAGGGCCTGTATCTGTCACCCTTTCTCACCTTGGTCATTTCCCTGCACCAGGAGAGAGAAAGAAAGAGAGTGCAGGGCAATTCAACATATATATGTGACAATCCTCCATCATCGTCGGTTCCATCGAAGTCAGTCAAGCTTGGCCAGGCCATGCGCACGACGTCGACGTTCACCAAGTAGACTCGTCAAACATCTCACAGCCTCCCGACAGCCCGAAACCCATCATGAAGCCCGAAATATCACACGCCTCCAACGCGAACATGGACGGACGGCGCCTTTCAGCCAGCGATGCTGCCGACCAGGCCCTCGCCAACCTCGGCTACAAGAGCGAACTGCCTCGCAACCTCAGCATGATGAGCATTCTCGGTCTCTCCTTTGCTATCATGGCTGTGCCTTATGGCCTGTCCACCACCATCTATATTACCCTCAACAATGGCCAATCTGTCTCTATCCTCTGGGGCTGGGTCCTCGTCTCCCTCATCTCCGTGTGCATCGCCGCCTCTCTTGCCGAAATCTGCGCCGTCTACCCAACCGCCGGAGGCGTCTACTACTGGTCTGCCATGCTGAGCACCCGCAAATGGGCTGCCGCCGTGAGCTTCGTTGACGGCTGGCTCACTCTTGTCGGTAACTGGACTGACTCTGTCTATCAATTTCGGCGGTGCCCAGCTCATTCTCAGTGCCATCACCATCTTCAACCCGGACTATGCTCCTACGCAATGGCAGACTGTGCTGTGTTTCTGGGCTGTGATGTTGGTCTGCGCCTTGGTCAACGCCTTTGGGTCAAGGTATCTTGATCTGATCAACAAGGTTTGCATCTACTGGACTGGTGCGAGCGTTCTCATCATCATGGTTACAATACTGGTCATGGCGCCTGAGAGGCATTCTGGCGAATATGTCTTTGCACATTATGATGCTTCAGGCAGCGGATGGCCTGCCGCATGGTCTTTCTTCGTTGGATTACTATCTCGTGAGTTGCCCCATAATGCGTCGACCCTAAAGTATAGGCAGAATCTCTGAAGAGCAACCTGGACTAATATTTGTTTTGTGCAGCTGCATACGTCCTTACCGGCTATGGCATGGTAGCCGCCATGTGCGAGGAGGTGCAAAACCCTGAGCGAGAGGTCCCCAAGGCCATCGTTCTCTCCGTAGTCGCCGCTGGCATCACTGGCGTCATCTTCCTCATTCCTTTGCTCTTTGTCATGCCTGACATCAGCGCGCTGCTCAAGGAGGCTCAGCCTATCGGTTTGCTGTTCAAGACCGTGACCGGCTCAAGTACCGGCGGTTTTGGCCTCTTGTTCCTCATTCTCGGCATCATGTTCTTCGCAGGCATTGGCGCCCTGACCGCTGCTTCGCGTTGCACCTATGCTTTTGCCCGTGATGGCGCCATTCCCGGCTACCGTCTGTGGGCCAGTGTCAACAAGAAGCTCAACATGCCTGTCTGGGCTTTGATCTTGTCCACCGTCGTCGATTGCCTCCTTGGCTGCATCTACTTCGGATCCATCTCTGCCTTCAACTCCTTCACAGGAGTCGCCACCATCTGTCTAGGCATGTCGTATTGCGTCCCGGTCCTGGTGCTTCTCGTCCGCCGCAGAGAAGCCGTCAAGCACTCTCCCTATTCTCTCGGCAAGTTTGGTTACATCATCATCATCTGCGTCGTGTGGATCATTCTCGCCGTCGTCATTTTCTGCATGCCCGTTACGCTGCCCGTTGACGCCACCACGATGAACTACGCCTCCGTGGTGTTTGCAGGCTTTGCCGCGATTGCCATCATCTGGTACATTGTCTACGCGCACCGCAACTTCCATGGTCCACCCGTTTTGGCGAGAGACGAGGCGATTGTCCCTGGAGTTGCGCAGGCGCATCGGGGAGTGGAGGCTGGTATGGGCACTGGGTCCAATACGCCCGAGCTGCCGTCTGAGAAGAACCGGGCGGATTAAATTTGTACATTTACTTTTAATAGCGTAGCTTGTTCTTGTTTATATCCATGAGCTGTCAAATGGAAATACCCGATTGTATATGCCGTCCAATGCTCCAATACGCCCATGTCGTTCTCAAATCTTACCAGAAAGTGTTCATCGCGCGTATCTCATACCGGGTCCTCTCTCCCCTCATCAGTCCTCATCCGCCTTGACAAAATTCACCTCGTAGTACGTCCTGAACCGATACGTCGCCGCCCGGAACTCAACCCTCACCATCGCTCCTCCAGGGCCTCGATGCGAACCACCTCGTACACCAACTTCATCGGTAGAACACAATTTCTCCAAAGTAGCCTCTTCACAGTCCTCACTGAAAGCATACCACGGCCGCAGATACCCTGCCGGAGTCTCCAAGAAGTTATCTGGCAAAGTCTCCAGCCCGAGCACCAGAAACGGATCGCTATACGACGAGCTCGGCATAATCTGGTCGCTGGGTGGAGGACGATCATCCAGCGTCCCCGTAAACTGCAACGCAACCCGTCCGACAACCCTCCTCCCTTTCATACAACCCACATCCACCCTGTCATCTTCTCCCGTGCCCTCCGCATCCGTAATATCCAGAAAACGATACGGACTCGCGGTGTCGTCCTCCTGCGTATAATCTCCCACCCCGATATGCGCACTCGCAGACATACCAACCGGTCCTCGATTCGAGCCCACCACGAATTCAAAAGGAACAGTCTGCCCGGACTGAACACAGAATCCCGCCACTGCATCAGAAACTCTGCGATTCGACCGAATGAAAACCTGCGAAATCTCCGTCTGCTGTCCTCGTCCCTTCCCACCGACCCTCGGCCACGCCGTCCCAGACGGCTCCCCCACGGGGATAATAGCATCAGGCCTCACCCGCGCATACTGGTCCTCGAAATCCGACAACTTCTGCAATGTGACCGTGAACGAGTTACTGAATGCGTTCGAATCATGCTCATGATACGAACAGTTGAGCGCAGCAATGAACAGCGTCCCCGAGGCATCGTTCTCCAAGGGCTGCAGCACCAACGCGATGCGTAATCCATAGTTCGTAATCTCCGTTGGTTTTCCGTACCGAAACGCTTTGAATCGAGGGATAGTGAATTCACGAGATCGTCGAAAATAAGCCGGCGACGGCGCTAGTAGGCCCCAGTATGGACGGGCATCCACGTCCGTTGCGGATGCCGTCCATGCGAAGATGTTCTCGTCGTCTGATCCCCGTATGAATTCCTCTTGCAGTCTCCGAAATGCCTTTTGGGATCCTTCGCCATATAAAAGGGGCATGTTGACGCCCAGCAGGCCCATTAGCGAATACGCCATGTCTTCCGCGCGAGTGGTCGACCTATTCGATGCCCAGGAGAGCTTGTTACACGCCGGGATAGTGAAGAGGTCAGTTTCCCTGGTTAACACGGACTCTGATATCCCCGTGATGGACGATATCAACCCCTTCAGCTCAATCTTATCTCCTATGAATTCCCAATGCTGGTTGTAAAAGCGCACGTTTCGCGGCGCCACAAGTTCCTGCAATGTCCACCCCCTTTTGAACCACTCGCTTAGACGGAGGTCCTCTACCTGCGTCACATCAGATAAGTAGGCGATACATGTCTCCGCGGCAGTGTACCACTCGAACATGGAGTTGATGGCCTCGGACAGCTCGGCGCTGCTGCTCTTGTCGATCCAGCACGTGTCGATCCAGCACGTGTCGATCCAGATGTACTCGTGGCCGCTGGCGAGTGCGATGCGCGCGCTATCCTGGATCTTGGAATAGCCTGCTAGATGGTGGACTTCGTGCCGGCGCGTGAGGGCCTCGAAGCTTACTTCTTCGGAGGGGAACCAGCGGTGGGAGAAGACGGCGTAGGGAGGTGGTGAGCTGGGGAAGAGCTCGAGCTGGAGGGTTGTGGTGTTGAGGAGTCTCATGTTGAGAAGTAGCAGAGGTACATTGCCTGTGAGTTTTGTATTTCATCTGTGGTTGTTGGGCTTCGTGGGTTCGAAGACGTCGGTTGCAGGTGCGGTTATAAAGATCCGGCTGATGGGGATTAGCGCCTCAGCTGCACGCTCAGGGACCCTTGCCACGTAAGATCGGTACGTTAATATCGCAAGCAACACGTTGTACATGGACTAGAATCATGAATGCCGTCAAGTCGTGTCGCCGCGATGTTAATGTGTCTCTAACACGTTGTGCGGACAGCTTTTAGAGGTCGTTACATCACACTTAGACTAACAGGATGGTCAATGGTTGGTTCCTCATCAAAAGATCTGCTTATTCATGAGACATGCCGTCTATATACAAAATAAATCACTTTTCTCACAACTCCCGTCATAAATCTTTCCTAACGAAACCTCAGCCTATACGCTAATAGTCCGGAATACGCTAAACTCCTCGCCCGTAGCCACCAAACTACCCGTGATCTGAGGGTGCCAGTGAACCTCCTTGGCGTCCTTGAGATAATGCACAAACAACAGCTGCGGAGGCACATCCTTGACTCCAGCAGTGTCCTTGCTCTCCTCGTCATCCAACTCGACGGCCAGATCCCACAAAGTGACGGTGTTGTCGCCGGCAGCGACAGCCATGATGGAGTCATCGGTGGGATGCCACTCCAAACTGGTGATCTGCTCCTTGTGGAAGTCGAAGCTTGCGAGCGGCTGGGGCTTGTCCGTATTTGTCTTCCACTGACGCAGGTCCCAGACTCCCCAAGTGCCGTCATCGGCGCCGGATGCAAGCAAATGACTGGTTTGGCGGGACCACGACATGACATTGATATCGTATTTGGAGACTTGTACGGTGATGGCAGGCTTGCGCGACTTGGAACGGATGTCCCAGATGCGGATGGTTCCGTCGCTCGACGCTGAGGCGAAGACAGACTGTTCTGATGGCGACCACTGGATTTCTTCGACGCTGCTCGTGTGGCCCTGGAAAGGACGGTTGTCGGTGACCCAGCCGCCGCCATCGGTGCGGGTGGTCACGTAGATAAGGCCATCATTGTCACCAGTCAGAAGCTTGCCGCCAGGAACGGTAGGGGACCAGTCGACGGCATAGCCTTCCGTCTTGTGAGCGCGAATGGTAGAGATTGGCTTATTCTGCTGGGCGGTGATGGTAGTGCCAGGGTTATCGAAAGAGGCCAGATGGGGGGTAACATCGTGGATGAAGATATTGCTGGACTCAGTCATCGTAGCAGTCAGGGTGGTTGCTGGACGGCCGGGCTCGTTGCTGGGGATCTGGTGCGCTCGAATACGGTTTGTAGTTGAGTTGAGAGGAATCGCTCTGCTTTCCAAGATGGGATCGGCATCTTCGTCGTCGTCATCGTCTGATTCCTCATCGTCCTGCCTGCCCATCCTGCTGAGGCCACTGAACTTGTTTACCAGCAGCTGGTTGTCCGAAGCCTTGGCGCTCTCAGCCTGTGTTCCAGCGACCATGTACATGGTGGCAGGATATGCTTTTCGGTTGTCGCCCAGAGTATCGCGAACGAGATCGAACGACAGACAGGGCCAAGGTGTGCTGAGGTTGTGCAGCATCTCGTACGTAGTCAGATCCGGTGCCAGGGTTTGCCCGGGCTCTAGCTTGTTTCTTCCGACAATAAATGTGCCCTGATCAACTTCCATGGCGCCTGTATAAGTGACATATTAGCTTCAGCTTGAATTCAATCTGGTCCAAGGATATGGTGATGAGATGTGCGTACCGGCCTTCTCTTCAGCCTCGCGCTCGGCGTCGGGTCTACCGTCCACGCCAGCCTCAAAGATTTCGTCTTCGCTCTCGAACTCGTCCTCGAACTCATCTTCAAATTCACCCATTTCCTTGTCATCAATATCCATGGCCTCGGGGCGGTCGCCGCCCTTCAGAGGGCCGCTACCATTTTCGTCGGCAACACGCTTCGACATGGTGATGGAGCTGTGCGCAGCGGTAGGTGAGCTGATTGACACCTCAACGACTGTGTGAATTGAATTGTAATGGAAAATTCGACCTGTTCGAGAGGTATGCTGCAATTGCGGACTCAGAATTTGCAGTGAGCGAGTGTGAAATATAATGTCAAGTTTTCAAGATCTGCATCTGCATCGGCAGCGATAAGGCCCTATCGGCCAGCGACAAAATTATTTTTTGGGCCCCTCATCCCCTCCATCAAAATCTTTGCGCGCCGCAGGGACGGCCCCGCCATTGACTGAACATTTGAGGCCGTAATAGTGGCGGTCAGGATCTGTGGCGGTGCCCTGTGGCTGCTTCGGTTCTAGTCCTGTAAAATCATTTTGAGATACTGTGATTGCGCGAAGCTTACACTGCTATATCAAGTAAAGAAAAAAGATGGAGTTTTGCTTCGACCGACATGGAGCCTCACGTTGCCCGCTGTCATTCCCATCGCAATTCCCGGACGGTACTGCAATGAGAGGACAGCAATCCGAGCACCTTGATCATACGGCCGTGAATTGGTCCCCGAGTTCCGCATAGTGCCTGTCCCGCCTGCAGTCTCGTTCGACGCTGCCCCTCCATGCATCGAGTCCCAGTGCATCGGCACTAAAAAATCACGTCACCGCGCCTGACAAAGCAGCAGAGCCTTTGGTCATCCACCTATCCGCGGCTGTCGACTCATGCCCACTCACCATTTGGAATTCAGGTGGTGTCTGGTTCCCTCCGCGCTGGCCGATGCTCCGAGCTGTAGCTGGAAATGAATCAATCAATCCCTTCGGCCCTGTAGCGCACTATTTGTAATCCCCCGCCGTGGTAGGTAGACGTGAATGCCAGGCGTTCGGCTGCCCTTTGTAATGACATAGCACCCTGGAATGGAATCATTGCGCCATCCTCGACACGCGCCACTTCAAGCACAAAAGCATATAAACAAACCGCACATCCCACAACTCCTAGTCTTCCGTCCCAATCTCAATCAATCCAACCTCTGAACAATACCCTTGCGACATCAGACTTGGAGCTTGCCTGCCTGTAATTCACTTCATTCCGGGCCCTAGAGCAGACCAGACCCTTCAAAACCACCACAGAATCTTCCCGCCCCACCTCTTCCTCCTCTCTCCAGCTCCTCCAAACTTTCCAACAAGAACAAAAAATCCTCCTTATACCGAGTTTTTTCAAGACTTCAACAAGCCCACCATGCCCGTCATTACCATCACCTCCAAGTCGCAGTTCGACGAGCTCGTCAAATCGACACCCTACGTCGCCCTGCAAGCCAGCGCATCTTGGTGCGCTCCCTGCAAGGCCATCTCCCCCATGTTCGTCAAGCACTCCGACACCCTCGGCATCGAAAACACCTACGCCTTCGCCAAGTTCGACACCGACGACGTCCCCGACCTCGCCTTTGAGCTGGGCGTCCGCTCCCTCCCCACCTTCTTCTTCTTCGAGAACGGCGACAAGTCCAGCGACAGCGTCTCCGGCGCGAACCCGCCTGCCTTGAAAAAGACGGTGGAGGCAGTCTCGGAAAAGGCAAAGAGTAATACTGTGAATGGCTCTGACGAAATTCAACATGGGAAATTATAAACCAGAAAAAGAAAAAAAATGAGGAAAAAAGGTCATCAATGGCCCTTGATGCAATTCCATGAAATTTCCCCATGTCGGCCCGCATGACGCGCGTGTGTCGTGCATAGATCGCGTAAATTGGTTGAGCTTTTTTCGCTGAAACATGACTTGCAGCTCTCGACCAACGAGGACTTTTAAAAACGATGCGGTTGTGCGGGATGGTACACGATGGGCACTTTGACGGTCGATTAAAAATGGTACAAATATGAATTTGAGAGCTGTCTCGAAGAAATGGTGATGAGCGATGATCACTTCAGTCTCAAAGGCGCAAATGGAAAGGGCCACCGCCTGATTTCGAATCCAGTCATGGTGGAACGAGCCGACGTTGGATAGGCAGAGAATCTACCTAGGCAGTCAATCCAGAAGGACATGTTCCTTGTCAATACATGGCTACTTGCCAGCCATGTTCCATTGAATTGGTTTGCGTTCATTATATCCTGTGGCATATATCACAAGATTGTCTACGTAAAATCACCAATGCTGTACACGATGCAATCAGGACATTCTATGAATAGAGGCGTAAATATTCCGGCATAAGCGCCGTTTTATGTGAAGAAAAGAATAATGCCAACTCCTCGCTCTAATAACGCCATACCACTGTAATCATTGATACGTATCGTCTGCCCCAATTCGCCGTTTACAGAAGCCACGTTCTTTTATATACACAACTCGAGCGGATGAGTTTGCGGCGCTGAATCCAAGTATTGAATATTGGCAGACGTTTCCTTGCGATAACTTAAGATTCTGTTCACAGCCCGGTAGTGGTGCCACACTTCCGACACTGCAACTCCATTTTGCCCTTAGCCATCCGTTTCGTTTTCATATCGCGGCCACCGCATTCCGGACAATTTGGTGTATCACTCTCATCAGTTGAGTCCGTGTTGACCTCAGCCACGCCAGAGTCTGTCCGCTTTTTAGCAACGGTAATACGAGCCGGCGATACTTCGTCGCCCTCCTCCATGCTTCCCCTCGACTCTGATTCGCTGATAGCCGGTCGTGATGAGGGAATTGGTCCGATTGAACGGCGTCGGTCAATGTTCTCGTCAGCTTTTAGTCTCCGTATATCGTGAACCGCCAAGCTTCTACGGCCAGAGGTTTTATCACCGGGTTTGAGTTGGTTATCTCCAGCCTTCGTCCCGTTACCATTTCCATTGTCAGTCGCATTGGCGACGGAATTGGCGTTGAGCGAGTATTTCAAGCCAGATATTGTGGGTTTCCACCTGCTGAGATTCCAGAAACTGCTCTCCCCTCTGTCGTTCTCGCCAGAGTCTGATGCACTAATCAGACTGAAACTTGGCGTAGGAGGTATTGATGAGTCCCTCTCTTTGTGTGCTCGTAATGAGCTTCGTCCCGTGTGTATACTGCTAGTTGGACTGGCTGGGTTGTTCGCACGATTCGCGAGGCTTGACGTATAGGGCATTTTGCGGGCTTCTGACGCGAGGTTCGCGGCCGAAGAATTCATCGACATGCGGCTTGCCTTCGTCGGCGAGAGAGATCGCTCGCTTCTGCTCGCTGTGAGGCTCGTACTGGCTCTTCCTTCAACATCCTGGCGCCAACTCATGATTCTGTCAGAAGCAGGTTGTGTTTGCTGTGATGTTGGTCCCAAGTTTAACGAACCACGTCGAGAGTGAACTCGGCTGCCCGTACTGGTTCTCGTCGCAATGCTGCCGGATCGCCCAACGCCAGTCAGTCTACCCGAAAACTTTGATGATGTTTCCCATACGCTTTGCTGCCACTTGGTGTAAGCGCAATCCTGTCGGAATACTTTGATCGTGCCAGTTCGGTCGGTGGTAATGATGATGTTGCCATCCAGGTGTTTCGATCTTTCGATATATGCCGGGCTCTCTTCTGGTTTTCTCAAGCTGACGGCACTTTCAGTTTGTCCGCCATCAGACAGCTTGCTGACTCATATTCCTCTCCTCCAAACTCAGTAGCATCACAGGAGGTGGATTACAAAGATTGTATATGGGATCTCCAGAGGCCCCGAGAAGCTGTCTAGTTTTGACTGGAGCAATCAAAGCAGTTGTGACCACCTCGGGATGGGCGTCGAAACATTCGTATGGCTGCTTATCTTTGAAATCGTTATCCAGGTTGGCGGTGCTCCATATATAAGCTCGACGGTCTTCGCTCCCAGAAATCACGTACGTCCCGTTATCACTAAAACGAGCGTGGATTTGACTGGATTGGTTCTCCAGGCCGCGAAATTTGACTTCCAGCATCTTTGTTCGCAAGTTATATATCCTTACACGGCTATCGTTAGAGCTGATAAGGACTTTGGTGTCTTGCTTTCCGTCTTCAGATCGAAGGATAGCCGTTTCTATGCCGGTAATTTTGCTTCCCTTAGCATTCTTACCCCTGGATGACCGGACATGGATCTGCGACTGGAGCTTGAGACCTTCTGTCTCATAGAACAAGCACAATCCGCTCAACAATCCACAGATGGCGATCTTCCCATCTGGGGAGAATGCCACCGCTGTGATGAACTCATTGGCGCCTACTGAGAATGCCACCGCTTTGTCCGGTATACTCCACAAACGCAATTGTGCGTCCAGTGAGCCCGCCAAGAAGAATCGGTCGTCAGTGGGGTGGAACGCAATCGAGGTGACGAGGTCGCTACGCTTGAAGGTGCAAAGGCACTCTGGCCGGCTCATGTGCCATAGTCTCACTGTTTTATCCATAGAAGATGACAATAAGAAATTGTTCTTGCTCCAACTCAATGCGAGTATCTCTCCTGTGTGACCCTCAAATTCTCGAGCGGGCTTGGTTTGGAAAACAGGAGCGCTCAGCCTTTCTCCGTCGCCGCGACTGCGGTTTTCTTCTTCCTCCTCGTACGCTTTCCGCTCTTCGGGTGTCGATATGACCGAGAAAACCCTCAGTCTGGTCTTTTCCGGCGACTGCAAGATATCGGCCATCAAGACTGAATTCAGCTGCCCAGATTGCGTCCCCCGACTTCAGGATTTTTAATCCAACTGCGGTGGCCGGTTCTCGGCTGCGAGGTTCATCCTCGGAATTTCTTTTCGCTCCGAGAAGCTCTTGTGCGAGAAACACGTGGTTGAACTCACGAGATTTCTTGTTATGAGGTTTGACGCGAATGTAACGAGGCGGCTCCTTATGTAGTGGGATATAACCTCCTCCAGCACCAACGACTGAAGTCAGGGCCCTGGCTGTGCTGCCATCTGTCCGCAGCTCGCCCAGCTCAGAATCAGAGTCGTTCATATCATCTTCCTTCTTCCAGGCACCGCGAAGTGCCAAACGGCTCAGAAATGACGATCCTTTCCTGTGTACAGATGGCATGTAAGCTTAAGCATAGCGCAGAATCAGAAAGAAAAAAGGAGATCAAATCAAAAGAGGGATCAGTCACAGATACAAACACACCTTCGATGCTCCCGGCTCGTATCCGTCTGAGAATTGGCGGCCTTGGCTTGACTATCGGTGCTTTGTCTGCGCAAACTGTCTCGCGTAGGGCTATCCGCTCGTGCCGAGTGCAGTATTCGTTGGGCAATCGTCGGCTCCGTGTGACTATTCGTTCTCAGGTATATTTGCTAATCGAAAATTAGTCAGGTTAAATTAGTCAGTTGAAACAAGGGAAATCGTCATTTGACCTGGCAACGACGAAGGGCACCTACGGTACTTAAAGGATCCAGTCCAGAATTGACGGGAGAATTCGCTGATGGTGTTTTTGATAATGGTCTAGGGTCCTTATCTTTGATATTTTGGGAAGTGCTGGAATGGGATAGTCGCGAATTCGACCGTCGATTCGGTGGAGCAGTTTGCGAGGTGCCATTGTGATTTGTTCCTAGGATGTGTCAGGACATCACATATACCATATTGTCACAAGACCAATGTTTCGGGGTCAGACGAGCTGTCCAACCCGACGACGCTCGTGTGGGTGATTGATACTGATCGTACCTATAGGATCGGATAGGTCGGAGGTCTCAAGCAGGGGGCTTGCAGCAACGTCGCCGACCTTGTTCGAGTGAGCCTCTCCATGACACGGTATGGCTGGCGAGGCTAGCCGAGTCGACATTTTCCATGCTGTGAAGGGACCTGAGAAGGAGAGAACGGCAGAATTGTCATGAGAATTAGACCGCAAAGAAGAATATTTTGCTGGACGTTCCCGTCTTGGCAAACGCGCGCCGGAGGTTGTGGCTGGGAGACGGGGTTTGTCGCAAACCCTCGCGATGCGTCGAATGCGAAAAGCAGGGTCCCCGAGGGAAACGTCCGAATGGTCAAAGTTAGCGTTCCGTCAAAGTCCGCCCACCCCGAGTGGTCCGAGGCAAGAAACAATCGACACGAAACGGTCAATGTTAATCAGGATTGGAATGTGGAATTGCGGCTCGAAAGGCTGTCGGTAAATTGAGCTTGCAGCAGAGCTGAAAGGTCGATTGCCTTATGTTAGTATTTGCTCCGTCACGCGCCGCCTGGAATTGAGCCACCCACCCGCTCAAAGTTCGACCCAGCAGAAAACCCTCGCCGGTGTCAAGGTGGCCGGAATATTGAGTTGCCAAAGAGATGGCGAAAATGACGGATGAAATCTGTTTGAGCGACAAATGCCCATAAGCACAGTTCTTGTATGGTAGTCCTGCTCAGTGCATGCGACTGGCTGCCAGTGGGTGGTGGCCTTTCGTGTCAGACTCCCTTCTTCGTAGCTGCCATCATAGATGGAAATCCGGGGGCGGCCCTCTGTCACCGACCGCAGATCGTCGTGATATCATGCAACTTCTGCCAAAGACTGTCCTTGTCAACGCATTTGCGGCTCGCCCGACGGGAACCAACGTTCAGCGCCAATCCGGATTTGGGAGGGTAACCCATAGTGGCGCTGACGCCCAGAAACGAAGTTGGAGCAGATCTGGCACAAGGCGACGCACAGAGTTGCATCAACTACGCTACCATTGGTGGCCGTGGAGGATTGCTCAGTGGTCCTGGTGGGCTTCGAGGACAGTGGCCTGCTGCCTTGGCTTACTGGTACTGTGACGTTGCTTACTGTATTGCAGAAAAGCCTTTCCTAGCTGGTGTTCCGCTCCATCACGTCGCTCGAGGCTTGGCAGGACCACTCAATAGAAGCGATCCAGCTTCAATGTGAGAACGAACCTCGTTCTCGCGTACAGAGAGGTCTGGTGGGGGGAGACTGACGACTCAATTCCTTACTATCCCGGAGCTCGCTAGTGTCGGATTGTGCTGGCTAGCTCAGAATGCGAGGCAGTCGAACACTCCAAATCTGGTCCATGTTCACCGTGTTGGCAGATGTGTTCCAGGGTGGAGCATCAGGTCCGGAAAAGCGAGTACAGTTAATTATGCTCGTTATCGTGCATTACATTACAGCAATGGCCGACTCCAAACCAGGGCACCTGTGGTAGTCACAAATCCGGTTTGATAGTCAAAGGCAACACCCAGCAGCTTCTTCAATTATCCAAGGCTGGAAACAGCTGCCAGCCACTTGCAGCAACTTGCAGCACGAGCATCTTACACCTGCCCCGAATGCTTCCAACGTTTTCCAGTTTGGTTCTCCGATCATCCGATCTAATCCATAAAATATAGAGCTCATGTGCAGCTAGTTTTGCCGAGATGCTGATCGAGAGAAGCCCGCATGTCAGCTCATCTGTTTTTCAGCGGTGCGGGCATTCCTTGCTCTCTCGCGAACTAGTCAGTACCCATCATTCATGAGCGCTTTTTGCATCCTTGGCACTGAATAGCAGGCGCCGTCCATGGCGAAAGAGTATTATAGCTGTCTCCAACAACCACTCGACACGGCCATTTCTATTCCACAACTGGACTTGCCTCTCAACTTCAATTGAACAACAAGGAATTGTTGGACGGTGACGTTGTCCCACACGTAGACCCTTGCCGCCACCCGGCCTTTGATGGAGCCCCGACCACACCAGCTGGAAGTCGGGTGTTGGGCAATGGGGCAAGGCCGAAGTCCTGGAATCACGATTCCTGTCAACGAAGTCCAGGTGCACGGGTGCTGCGTCAGAACCAGCCGCCGAGGCTGCTTATGACCGTGACGCTAGCTGCCCTTGTGATTGCTGGAAGGTGTTGCTGAATCAATTGCTGACTGTCGCGCCGAGTCTAGTCATCATGGCTGCGTAGGGCTTCATAGGAGGTAGGTAGTTGTCCAAGCTTTGGTCTATTACTGTTCCTCCGTGAAGCAACGAGCAAGACTCGCGGGACGAACGATTCGCGCTGACAGAACACCGAAACGGTTCCACACCGATGTAGTAAATTTGGTCGTAGCTCATGCGACATTTAAGCTTCCAGAAGAACCAATGTCAGCCCATGTGGATTCGTCTATTGTGCGGTGTGCATTCAAATACGCGTATTGCACTCTCAGTCCGCCATCCGAGAGCTGAGGGTCAATTGAACTGGTACTTCGCAGTCTTAGCCAGCACTTCACGTACTTTTCAGTTCGGGAGCTCTAGGGTTCAGATCATTGCAAGGAGGCAATAAACCCTTCCAAAACATAGCTGCGCTATTGTACGTCTTGGCTACATAATGCACTGAATTGTCGGCGGACATACGTACTCTATTCGTGGTGACGGCATTCAGGCGAGTCTGTAGAATAGCGTCTTACAGCTCTCGTGTTGCTTAAGGGAAACCATGACAAAAGCTTTCACAGGAAAGTGGAAATGTTGCTGTGCTCAGATGAAAATGGACATTCTGAGCCTGAAATTAATCCTTCATAATACTGGGTTTGGTATACCACTTGTGGATTTCCATTCCAAGTCAAAGGACCTACTTAGGTGCCCAGTTACGTGTTTCAGAGTCGGTCGAGATCCAATATCTTCTTCACGACAACAGGGGTTTTCTTCTTTAGTCTAACAACGACTATAACTTATTCCAAATTTTCGGCATTCTGGTCAGGAAATCCGGCTACATGACCGGATCGTTCTCAATGACCGACGGTGATTGACATTGATTCCTTCTTCCAACATGCTTCCATCACTAGTGCTTCAGTATGGTAACCTACTTTCCAGCCACAGAGGCTCTATCACCCGTCAGGCTCCCGCCACACCCGCCACCCCCACCAAGACCTCACATCCGTCACCACAAATAATGACATCCCACTTCGTCGGGCGCTAAAAGTCCATCATCTCGTCCCTCATCCACGGCGGGACAGTCGTTGCTGCTCCTTTGGGCTCAATACTTTTTTTACAGACATTCTCTGTTTTGGAGCCCTAAGATGAAGCTCATAAATCGCAAAGTCCTCAAGGACGTGGAAGAGGACCAGGTGTCTCTCTTGCCAGAGGATCCAGAAGACATGGTTCGTGGGCTGCTGCTCCTGCAGATGCTGCTGTTGAATTGGACTCGACTAACTCATTGGTAAATAGTGGCATGCCTATAACCTCATCGTCCCAGGTGATCTAGTTCATGCCCATGCGTTACGGAAAGTCGTCACGGTAAACTCTGGTACCGGCGCAGCGGCCGTCGAACGAGTTCACACCGACCTCACAGTCAAGGTCAAGTCGACATTCTTCGATCCTGTCATATCCTCCCTCCGAGTGTCTGGTATTGTCGCATCCGAAAACGACCATGTACCCATGGGCTCTCACCATACCCTCGATATCGAAGTCAATCGATCTTTCACGGTCATCAAACCAGACGGCTGGGACTCGGTCTCAAAAGCGACTCTGGCGCAAGCTCTTTCGGACGATAAGAATGGCGCGATGGCAGCCGTGGTCATGCAAGAAGGCTTGGCAAATATCTGTCTTATCACTCAGTTTCGCACAGTTCACAAGACTCGTGTAGAGAGTGTTGTGCCCAAGAAACGTGACACTGCCGCAGACCAAGACGCAGGACTCAAGCGATTCTTTGACAAGACTCTGTCCTCTCTACTACGGGCCGTCGATTTCTCAGACTCGCGACCGCTATTACTTGCAAGCCCGGGATTTGTTGCAGGCGATTTCAAGGAATACATAGCGAAGCAAGGCCGGGATAAGTCTGACAAGGTTCTCACAGCCGTTGCCAAGGGAGCGACCGTGATCCACGCCAACTCCGGCCACATTCACAGTCTAAACGAAGTACTAAGAAGCCCCGAGGTGATGGCCAAGATGAGAGACATGAACTACACCACTGAAGCGCAGTACATAGATAATTTCTTTGAGCTACTAAAACTCGACGATGGACGAGCCTGGTACGGTACCAAGGCTGTGGAGAAAGCCATCGAAGACGGCGCTGTCGGTCCTGGTGGTGGCGTCTTACTCATTAATAATTCTCTGTTTCGAAGCCAGGATTTAGCGACGCGGAAAAAGTATGTCGCACTGGTTGGCAAGGTGAAGCTCGACGGAGGAGAGACTAGGATATTAAGTAGCGACCATGAGAGTGGACAAAGGTTGAAGATGATGGGAGACATAGCTGCAACATTGAACTATCCCATGTTGGATTTAGATGAGGAGGAGGAGGAGGAACAAGCTGCTCCGGTGGCAGCAAACGAGCGAAATCATGAAGAGGACTACGGCATGTTAGACAGCGTCATATGAATGAATGAGAAAGAAATTAAAGTAAAAACTGAAGAAAAATCCAGAGAAAAAAACACAACGTCGCCTGGAATAAGCAGCATTCTGACTGTTTCGAGACGCAGGGTAGCTGCGTGGGACAGGGTCCTTTCAGGCTCTGTGCTGAAGATCAATTGATGTTGTGATGAGCAAGCATGAGAGTCGCTGAAAAGGGTAATGAAAATCACTTTCACATCGCTCTTCGGCAATCATCACTCTATTGCTATTTTCTCGCCACATCTTCGCATATCTGCATGCATTACAGAGCCTCGGATTTTACCCCTACATCCGAGCCATAGGCCCCGCCTCACCAACGTCATGGCATGTCACGACACTCGCTATCTGCTTCCAGCACTAATATTGGGACTATATAACTCAGCGCTTGGAGCTCGTCACATCAATTTCATTCAAAACCCAACCCAGAACTACATTGTTGTCGAGTAGTTACCATTCTTATATGTTTCGCAAAATGGCGTCTAAATTGAGCATCAACTCTACTGTCAAGCTCAACTCGGGTTACGGTCTTCCCGTGCGAGGTTTTGGGGTGTGTATTTCTGCCTGCTATTCGAAAAAAACCGACTTGCTAACATGTTCCTCCTTAGGTCTACCAAACGTAAGTTGAGGGTCTACCGTATCCCTTCTTTGCTAGCTTTGTTAACTTGTATTATAGACCCAAGGATACTGCCACTGATGTCTGCGCCGAGGCGTTGCGCCTGGGTTATCGCCATGTAGGTATAGTCGTGCACAATCATGTATCATGACACTAATTTGCTTCCAGATCGACTCAGCCTCGGCGTACA
>AFRD01000251.1:0-49693 GCA_000222875.2 Periglandula ipomoeae IasaF13
TCCCCCAAGGCGCACTACCAGGAAGTCCACAGCGATGACATCACCGAGCTAGTGTTCCATCCCTCCGAACCAGCTGTTCTACTGAGCGGTTCGACGGACGGCCTGGTGAACATCTATGATACTCGTATTGCCGATGAAGATGACTTGACGATTCAGACGTTCAACCACAATGCGTCGATTCACCACGCTACGTTTCTGACGGGCACAGAGGTCCTCGCTTTGTCGCACGATGAGCAGTTTGCGCTGTATGATATGGCCGAGGAGCGGGAGAATGGGGATGCGCTGCAGGACTTTGGGGATCTGAGGTCCGTGTTGGGGTGTCAGTATGTTGCGAATGTGACGGTGAAGACGGATGGGAGTGGTGCTATCATTGGTGTTGGTGCACAGGAGTACGTATCACCTTGCTTCCTATTTTTCTTCCTCTTTCTCCTCCTACTTTTGTTTTCTGTTTCCCCCCCTTTCCCCTTTTCCCATTATCTCATGTGTCCATTGTCTTCTGATCCGGCAGCTCATTTCATTGTTTCTCTTGTTTTACATTTGTCAAGAAACAAAAGTACTAACGAAAGAATAGTCGACAAGTCTTCGAGTTAATCTTCCTAGCAAAGATCCAGCAGCAGGAGCCGAAATGGGTATTCGATAGGGACAACAGCGTGGGACTACCAGGTGGTCACGGGGAGGAGATTGTGCGGTCGTTCTGCTTCTTTGACGATGCGCAGTTGGTGTTTACGGGTGGAGAGGATGGCAACGTGAAGGCTTGGAGGCCGGGGAACTAGACTGACGGTGGTACGATGGAGTAATCTTGATATCCTATAGCTTGATTTATTTGTGGTATCCCTAAGTTATGCTGAGCTTGCTTTGGCGCAGTTGATTTGCCTAAGAATAATTGGCAGCTTCCATTTGGGAGTTGCCCATGAAGCCTCTTCAATAATGCTCTGAGAAACGCATTTTATGTGTTTCCGTAGCACAGCGTTGACCATTACTGGCTGGCACTGGTCATGATGGCGGTCTCAGCCTCGCGATCCTGACTTCGTAAGGAACTCTCCGCGTAAGCTTTATAGACTTAGGGCGCGAATGCCGCGCCCTTTCTCCGTAGCTGCTTCGAACAGCAGCACCATGAAGAAATATATTTGATTGCACCTGTTGGCAACCCCTCAGCCGAACTTGTCATGTCGATTCTTGACCTTCAAATCCAGCAACTTCTCATGGTAATCGCCCTCGCGCCTCGCCTTCTTCAAGATCTTCACCTCATCCTCATTCAGTCTCCTACCCACCGCCTCTTCCAGCTCCCGTCGCGAAATTTTCGACAACGCTTTCTCCTCCTTCGACGCCTTCAGCTTCGACTTGAACCGCGCCTGCATGCAGATCCTCATGGTGGTATTGAACGTGATATTCTGCTCGTCGCCACGCAGCTCCGCCGGCGCAGTGGCCTTTGCCGAGCTATTCGGTTTAATGGTGATGAATGTTTCTCGGAGAGTCTGCAGTTGGAACGTGCCGGGGGTGTCGGCCGTGGCGATGACGTTGAAGCATTCGAGAAGAGATACGGCTTCCGAAGTTGCTGATAAGGCGCCAATCTTGTCGCATGCTAGGAACCTAAAAAATTGTGTTAATAATAATCATTGATTCAAAGTTGAGTCAAAAATAGTCTGCGTACCTCCCATGATGACCCTTGAATCGAAAGTTATCTGTCCCAGAAACCTTATTCGCAACCCACACCATGCGCACATCATGAGGCTCCGCGCTCGACGGATTCCCATCGACAATATTCTCAATCGTCAACGCAAACACCTTGCCGTTCGTATCGCACGCCAATGCCGACGGTTTATCAGTCGGCAACACAATCATGACCGGACCGACGACATCGGTCGCCGTATCGGCAGACACCCAGCTGTCGTCATTCGCATCCTCGTCATGGTCGACCTTTTGCACCTGCGACGACGGACCTGCGTCGTCGCCATTGCCTGCCTCAGTGCGCTTCCGCTTCTTGGGCTTCTTGTCGCCTTTGAAGCTCAGCGGCTTGACCATCGTCGCTGGTCTTGATGCGCGCGAACGCTCGGCTTGCGTCGGTGGTGAATCACGCCGTGGGAGCTTCGACGCGGTGGAAATGACATCGGGAGACGGCGAGCTCCATTTCTCGAAAGCTTGACCCTGGGGGCCAGCTTGACATTTCGCCGTTTACGTAAGCGGAGCTTGTAGCTCAGTTCTGCCCCTCCCCCGCTATATATTGCTTTGTCGAGGGGGAAATTTGCAAAGTCAGCGGCAATATCGACGACTTGTCAGTGGCGTCTTCTGTCGAAACTTCCGTGATTACTTCCGTCACATTCGGCTGTGGGGTTCCGGACCGGGTTGCGAGCACTCGGCGCAGATGCATTTTTAAACCAGCGATATTCCGTCCCTTTTTCATCAAACAATTATTTCTTCAGGACTCACTTCAAAAGTTGTTGGAGGATTTGTATCTTCAGTCGGGCAAAACATGGCCAAACAAGCGCAAGCAGTCACGGTGTCCCTCAAGGACCTGACCAGTGGTATGTGTATCGATGGGATCGGATGGGACGCAAATTAAGCTAGCTCGATGGCCCGGCTTACACCTCTGTCACCCACAGGCAACGTCTCCTTCGAGACCCTGCAGGAGGCCTTCGGCCCCGATTCCCTCGGCATCCTTGTCGTCAAAGATGTACCCCAGGAGTTTGCGCAGTTGCGCCACATGGCGCTGTCTTATGCGTCGTACCTGGGCAATCTCCCCGCTGAAGAACTAGGTTTGTCTTCCTTGCAGCGATATCATACCTAGTTCCAGTTTCTAGAAGCGTTCTTGAAGTTCTCGAAGCCTCGTTTTTTTGCGCATTGACTGGTGGTTATTTTTGGTTCTGATGGATTGTCATCTGACACATGGTGAACAGAGAAGCTGGAAAACGTCAAAGCCAAATACCTAACCGGCTGGTTCCTGGGCAAAGAAACCCTCAAAAACGGCCAAGCAGACACATTCAAGGGCTCATACTACGCCAACTGCGCATTCTACGTCGATCCCACACTGGAGTGCGCCAAGCCCACCGCAGAATTCTCACCCGAGACTTTCCCAGAGTATCTATCTCCCAATGTGTGGCCACCTGAGAATGTCCTCCCCGGTTTCAAACCCGCCGTCACGGACCTCTGCAAACTCATCATTGACGTTGCCGTCCTCGTAGCTCGCGCCTGCGACAGGTTCGCTGAGAAGGAAATCGAGGGCTACCCCAAAGGCTACCTGGAGCACGTAGTCAGCACATCCAATACCACCAAGGCTCGACTACTGCACTACTTCCCGCAGGACGTGACGCACAATGATGGAACGAGCGAGGATGACTGGTGTGCAACTCACCTCGACCACGGATGTCTCACGGGTCTCACATCCGCCATGTTCATCGACGAGAAGAGCGTTGACCCCACGGTTCCCAAAAACGTCACACTGAACGGTGCCTCATTGCCGCCGCTGCAGGAATTGCCTGCCTCGCCTGACCCATCTGCCGGTCTATACATCCTCTCACGAACCGGGGAGACATACCAGGTCAAGATCCCACGGGACTGCATCGCCTTCCAGACCGGCGAAACACTGGAGCGCATCACGGCCGACAAATTCAAGGACGTGCCGCACTACGTAAGGGGGGTGAGAGCCGCCGTGAGCGGCGGCGCTATTGCTCGAAACACACTGGCTGTGTTTACGCAGCCGAATTTGGGAGATGAGGTGGACATCAAGGAGCATTTGACTTTTGGAGAGTTTGCGCGTGGAGTAGTTGCTAAGAATACTGTATCATGAAGGACATGAGATAGATGAAATATGACATCATATGATCAAGTGTATTTGCTATGGTTGATGTAAATGCCGTGAAAGAAATGCTATTCAAAAAAAGACGATGTGATGTCGTCGCAAGAAAGGAACATATGTCGTTTCTCAGGTTCACAAATCTCACCAAATGCGAACGTCATTGCCAATGCAATAACTTTCCCCTGAGAAGACCATGCGGTACATGGATACCGCGCGTGCTTTAAGCCCACGCTCCGACGAGACTCATGAAGAATGCCCCGAAGAACACCAGCAGACAGGCTACAACGCGGCGTCTACCGCGCAAGTAACGCCAGCTTTCGTCGCTCAGGAAGTCCTCGGAAAGCAACTCAACTAGTGATGCGAAGGTGAGAAGCCCGGCAGAAATAGCGTTCATGACACCAACAAGGATGAGGCCGACTTCCGAGTCGGGGCTGTATAGAGTATGCGTTGCGAGGCCGATGACTTGGCCAATGGGTGTTCTGAAAATGTTAGTTTACGAAATTTGTGGTAAGAATATGCGAAATACTTACGTGCATCCGTACGCAAAGGCCATGATCCACGGCTGCCATTTCTTGGAGCCCCATTCGATGACGGAGATTCTCGAGCCGAGTGCGAGACCCTCGAATGTTTCTGACAAGCAATTAGTACGAGACAACATGAAAACAAGGAGATGACTTCATGGATATCACTTACGGTGAAATACAATAGCAATCAGCAAAACAATAAAGTCATTGCCAATACTGACGCTCAGAGTCATGCCGATGAAAACGCTGTGAAACAGAATACCCATTTCCAGGAGTATACACTGCAAGCGTTCTTTATCGCGCTTCTGCTCTGGCGTCAAAGCGCCCATCTCGGAAGTCGAGCGCGTCTCTTCAATATCGATTGAATTCTCCTTTGCAATCGCAGACTCATTAGCATTTCCCTGTCGGGAAATCTCATCCACCAACGCCGCCTGATTCAGCTGAGACAGACCCTGTGCCAGACTGCTAGATCGACCACGAAGAGGGCCCATATCACGAATAGGATGGCCATCAGAGTCCGTAGTGTCACCCGAAGTACCGTTCTTATTAGAAGACCGCGTGACGATATCCGCAGGTGGCACATGTCTCGACGGATGAAACACCATTTCAATAATCGACACGAGGAAAATCGCAGCCAGCGCAATCGCACCAGGCATGGCCTCATAGTCCTTCGTCCAGAACGTGCCCAAGCACGGATTCCCAAGGGACACAAACGCCGTAGGCAGCAAATACACAAAAGCCGTCGCGATAAGCACACCTGTTCCGAAGTGACGAACATCGAAGAAGAAGCGTCGGGGGATGCGAAGACCGGGGAACTTGGCGGCCATGATGGGGAACGCGCAGCCCAATGAGGAGACGAACCATATTATGAAGAGGGCTGCTGCGTGGAGGCCGGTGTTGTATTCGTCTTTGTTGACGCCTCCTGACGCGCACGTAGATCGCTTCTTGAGCGACTTGGTGAGGATCGCAGCATCGGAGGACGCGGACACGGGTGACAGCACAGACGAATTGGCGACATTCGGCGCGAGTGTGACGAGGTCGTTGTTGTTGTTGGCAGTCCACAAGGGGAAGATTCGCAAGACGGAAAACATGTATGAAAAGAAGAGAACGGATAGAATCCAGGTTGTCCAGCTCCAAAGGGCGCTCCAGGCACCACGAAGAGGGTACCCAGACAAGGCGATTCTGGTCATCACCACCAGGTACCGCCCTGAAACGCAAGGATAGCGTTGTCGATAGAGTCAGTAAGTGTTTGTTTCATTAATCAACAGATAGATTGTCCTTCAAAGACATACCAGATGGCCATCGTCCTGCGTTCGGCGCCAGCAACGCACCACCTCCGGGCTGCAGCTCACGCTGCAACTTCTCATCTAGCGCCGTCTGGCCCAGCATCCCGCCGGAAGTCCCTCCCGAGTCCTCATCCTGGCCGGCAGCCACGTACTCGCGCAGATTGGATATCCCGTTCAAGTCCTGGCGGGTAGTTGCCTCTGGAGCCAGGGCCGGCGGGCTCTGGTTGTAGGCGAGATGGCGGAAGGTGCCCTCGTCGGCTTTGTTTAAGCAGATCATGGTGCTGTCGAAGTGTGTTTCTCACTCAATTTCGTTGTACTCTGTTGATCTGAGTCTGATTGATTGCGTGAGGGAGTGAATGACGTTGAAGACGTTGAGGGGAAAAAATAGTCATGTGGACTGTGTCTTGTCGTTTCGAGATCGATGACCTTGTCGGCCACGAACGCCAAGATCCGTTTTCGACCCCACAGCGTCCGTGAACACCCGAATTGACGTGGGTGGTTGGCCTATTGGGTCTGGTCTGGTGCGAAGGTTTCTAAGGTTTTTGGGGACTGGGGGCCTGGCGGAGTGGGGTCCCGACTGCTGTATTATACCACCGGCAGGGCGCAGATGCAGGCGCAGTCGGGACCAGATTGGACGGTGGACCAGTCATCAAGGGACATGGATGGATGACGAGATGTGACGAGACTTGACATTCTGACTGTATGAAGCTGGAAAGGTAAGCTCACGGGTAGACGAGCTGATTTTGCTTTCATGACAAGATTCCATTTCGAAAAATGTGTGTGTTCTTTCGCCTCGCATGTCAGCAGGACTCGGTTTGGTTTGGTTTGGCTTGGTACTTTGAGATGTCGGGATGCTGGCGTGCCGTTTTCTAAGGTTAAGTTTAGCGTCAACTGGCGCTGGGGCGGGTGGGTGTGATCGCTGGCTTGGTGGCAACAGCCGGTCAACGGCAGCCGGGACTGACTGCCACCACACATTTGCAGCTGCAGTTCCCAGTGCTGGCTGATGCAGGGCCATCCAGACCGGCTATTCTCCGACCCGAGAGAGATCTGGGGCGGCGGGCAGTTGGATACAGCGGGCATACGTAAGGCGCCACAGCGTACTATAAGCACGGAAGCACAGGGGCCCGGCTGGGCCTAATTATCGGCGGAGGTGCTGCTGGACACGGCAGTGTCAGGCCAATATTGATTGTACCAGACACAAGGCGAAGGCACGAAGCCAGTCAAGTGGCATACTATCCAGTCTGGTTATGTCACGTCATGACTTCAGCATTTCTTTCCATTCAATGTAGCCTGGTATTATGTCCTCAGCACTTCCTATCAACCTCACGCAGCCTCAAGAACCCAAGCGCCCCCCGTCTCCGGCAAGCAATTAATATACTCAAATGACGCCTCTCCCTCCTTCAGCACCGACACCTCATGCCACGTCCGAAACTTGCGCTCTGCCCCAAACCGCTTCGCGTGCCGCATCGCCCCCGAGTAGATGGCCACATGCGACGAGTGCTTCTTGGCCCAGTCCTCCAGGTTCTGCAGGTTGCAGAAGAATCCCGCACCGCACGTCTCCTTCAAGACCCTTTCTGTGCAGTCTGTATTGCGCAGGTACCGCAGACCAATGGCACCGCTGGCTTCGCGATTATCCCAAAGATATTGGAGGCCCTTGAGCAGGCTTGACTCTAGTGATGCCTCGTACGAATCTGTCTCTTCCGGCCCGCATGTTTCCCAGAACTGGCCGGAGCGGATGTGGACCATGTTGTTGTAGTTGGTGCCGACTAGGTGCTTGCCAATGCTGTCCACCGGCTCTTGATTTATTGTCATATCATTCTGAGCATCTTTCTCAAAAAGGTCATGCGCCGAGTCGGGGATCCTGTCGCGTGCAGCGCCCCAATATGCCGTCCTGGTGTGCTGTTCAGTTGTAGTACCGTGTAACTTGGCTACGCCTGGTAGGTAGTCCAGGCCGGTGTAGTTAGTTTCCAGCCTGGATTTCAACGTTGAAAAGCTCTCGCTCCATAGACCGACGTGATTCTGGTGTTCGACTGGAAGACTGTTGTATACAGATAATAGGTTAAGTGTCTGTAAGCCAAGTTTGCCGAGAGCCTCATCATCCCAGTAGCACACCCAAACCTTGGCTTTCTCAGCATCATCTCCACGCTCGACCTCGAACGTCTCAACTGCTTGCGGAACTTGCCGAGATTTGGTGCCTAGCCACGCGTCAATCTTGCCAGATGTCTCCTGCAGCGCGGTTCTGGCGGCGATGGCGTGGTCGAGAGGCTGTATGCCAATGTAAGCGGTGAAGATACGAGTCACATTGTCGGGGAGCACCAGCTGCCATCGCGGAACAAGGGGCTTGTGGTAGGCAGGCTGGCGGAGGGGATATTTTCTCGCGGCACAGGCCATTTTGCTACTTCTGGCCACGAATGATCGCGACATGGTCAAGGGGTCTATTGTTATATGTTATATAGAAGCTTGGGGCTCATTCGAAGGGCGCGCTGGTACGATGAGTCTGGTTACACGTTTGGGGGCTGCAAATGGCAATCATCATTGATATCATTGGACGCTGCGGCTACAGTTGTCCGTGGGCATCCGTCTTTGCCTTTGCATCCGCCTGGCATCCGCTGGGCAGTGCCGACCCCGCGCTGGACTTGACGCCAGCCAGTCCATCAACACCGTTGCTACCACTGTGTACGAATATATCAAAATCCGATGTCGCTTTACTCAACAATTGGTGGCCATAAGAGTCGTGGACGAAATCTCAGTGAGAACTCTGGCGCTGAATGACTTACCCCCGGCCAATCCAACAGTTAGAAGCAACTGCGTCAGGACAGAGTGTCCTTGATCAATCGTCTGTCACTGTTGTATAGACGACGGTTGCAACATCAAGGCGTTGAGCCCGTTCACATTCAAATCCACAAACATCTCCAGATCAAAACCTCCATCTCCCATCCAAAGCTTGGACCACCCCGGTTGAAAGCCAACGCTTAATAATTCAAGGTATGGTTTCAATCAATTCGCGCATTTCTCTATTGATATGCCCAAATTGGGTAGGGGCTCGATAGCGTCAGGTTGCTTTTGGAGTAAGATTTACCTGCACCAATGGTCCGATTCACAACTTCATCAACGAGCGATCTGCGAGGGATTAATATACATCTCAAAGTTGTTGACATTACTAATTATTTTAGTCGTATTTGTTTTTACCACGTTATCTCGTGTCCATTTTTGTTGCATTCGCACGCTATGTTTAATATGCCCGAAAATGGATGACGCTGATTTGTAAGATCTGCTGCGGAATGCAACGCTACTATCCATCTACCAAGTGCATTTAGGACATCAGACTTCCAATCCAAACAACTCATTATCATGATTCAATCGTAAAGCTGTCATCTAGAAGCTTGTCGTGGCGAAATAATTTACACCCATTTTGCCGAGTCGTGATGCGACCAGTCGCCCTCATCACAGCTGCACTTGCAGCAGCCGCAACCACAGTGCCAAAACTGGAGGTCGGATTAGAGCTGCAGACGCCATCGACCGGGATCAGCATCTCACACGACGGCAGGAAATTCGTTCTATACGCTCGCTTCCTTGATGAATCCAAGGGACCGCAGTTGGTAGAGATCCCCGAAATGGCAACGTCACCCAGGCTGTTGCGTTCCCGGACGAGGCCTGGAACACATACAAGCCCGGACAACCTCCCTCGCAGCACTTCATTCGCATCAATTCACAGCGCGTGGGACCTGATGGAGCCCTCTGGCTGGTTGACACCGGCTCGCCGGGAATTGGAAACCCTGTCATTCTACCAGATGGGCCGAAGCTGATCAAGATTGATCTCGGCTCTAATAAAATTAGTCGGATATACCCCCTTGGTAATGTGTCTCGAGCCGATAGTTTCATGGACGACGTGAGGTTTTATCCAAAATTTGGCAAAGCTTATATCACGGATGCTGGGTCTCCTGGGCTAGTCGTACTTGATCTAGCCAGTGGAATAGCCAAGCGTGTATTAGGTCAGTGGCCTAATCATATTTCTTTTTTTTCCCTCGAGTCTTGCATTCTGACCTTTCCCAGATGGCCACATTTCTGTAACAGCGCATATGCCCATATCGGCAGATGGTCGTCTAGTCTATGACCTCAAGGGAAAACCAGTGTACATTCACGCAGATCAACTAGAAGTATCGCCAGATGGCAAGAAGTTATACTACCAAGCCTGCTCGGGCGGCTTATATGGCATCGAAACGCAATACCTAGAAAAGGCATATAACGACTCTTCTTTCGTTGGGAAACTTCCGCAATATATCTTCCCTTATGCGCAGACACCATCGACTGGTGGTACGGCGACTGATGCCGAGGGAAATGTGTACGTCAGCGATACCGATCGCCATGCTATCTTGAAGGTTGCCCCTGATGGAACCTCGACAACTTTGGTGACGGATGAGCGTCTCGAATGGGTTGATGCCATGTGGGTTGATAACAAAGGTTATCTGTGGCTCCCGGCTGCGCAGCTGAACAAGGGAATTCCCTTCAATAAAGGGGTAAACAGGATCGAGCGCCCCATCCATGTCTATAAATTGCATATTGGGAAGTTTCCACCTAAGATAGATCATAGTTAAGGATGATACTATCATTGTGCAACTGAGAGCTGCTTGGAAGCCCAAGTCAATCGTATGAGTACAACATCAGGCCTGGCTTTTTATTTTCGTCGTACCAGGTAGAGTTAGTACCGCCAATCACAATTTTTACTTCAGAACAATGGTTGATGAATAGCCCACAATAACGGTTTCTACACGACTTCGACTGCGACACGCATCTTATGATGGTAAAAATTTTAGTCCCGGTTCCCATAGTCGGTCTTTATGAAGGAAGAGACGTCAAGTATTCACATGTGGTTGTTACATATAATCGTGTTATCATAACACTTCTATTTATTTTAGTGTCACTTGATGCCTTGTAATGCGAGGAAATCACCACAGAAAATTTCCGCTACTCGACCGCCACGTTATTTGACCAAACGCACCCGCTACCTCTGTAAGAGCAACTGCTTCATTCTGAACACAAAATTTACTTCCGTCATGAGAGTAAACGCAAATCATAGTACCTTTGACGTTGCAAATTGACTTATGACAAACTGCTGGCGGGGCGATAGTATATCGAGAAACTTGGCGGGCAGCTCCTTTGTCTCTATAGTCTCATCACTACAGCCAGGTTTCGGCGAATGGCCGTCCAGCGCCTCGCCCAACCAGTCGAGAGACCTTTCGGTACCGTATACGCTGTAAGTAGCATGAGTCACATTAGGCAATGTATCCACGACGAATCGGATATTTGCTCCCCCAGCGCAGAGTCTCTGGGCAGCTGCTTGAGCAATGATGGTAGGAGTAAGCTGATCGATCTTGGACTGGTACCAATACATCGGAACAGTAGGAATGGCGTTCGCAAATGGAAGCCTCTTGCTCTCATATTTAGAGACCGAGCTCGTCAAAAAGCTGCTGTTGTCGAACATGCCGAGAATGTCCTTGTTCTGGTAGAACTTCTTGGCGGTATCGTGACACAAGTATTTCGCTTTCAGGAACTCGTCTCGAAACTCGGGTCGAAGGTGCTGCATGATATCCTTCTCGATTTCAGGAATCTCAGCAGCAGCGCCCCATATGGCCGTGGTTATGAAGACTGCAATTGGGCTCTTATTGGCTTTTTGAAGAAGCGAAGCCGTCGAGTCGGGATCATTGCCACCGGCACTCGACACGCCGGCGTCGATTCCCTGGGTACCTCCAAATGCTGCAGCAACAATGTTGACTTCCGGTGCATAAGATGGCATGGCCTGAAGGGCTGCAAGGCACGTTGATGCGCCGCCGGAGTAACCCCAGAAGACAAACTTGGCATCATTCTTGACGCCGACTAAATTGTTTACTGCGGAGAGAGCTCTGACGCTGTCCAGCATGGAGTATGCCGATATACCCACGCCTGGCCAGGCTGCTCGAGGGCCTTGACTATCCGGTACACCGACGATCCAACCGCGATTGAGGAAATCTTCTGCTATCAGAACTTGGAGCTGGGCGGTGCTCGAGTATAGGTCTTCGTAGCGAGTTGACGCATTCTGGAAAGCAAATGATGGTGAGCAGTCAATCGAGACGGCGTCCTCTGCGATGCCGATGATGACCACTTTGCTGAAATCCGGATTAGGCGGCACCAGAACCGTCAAGACTGTTGCCGTGGCATTTTCCGACCCATCTGTTGTGCGGTAAAGGATTTGGTGTGCATCCCGGACATACTTCTCTGCAGACTCGCCTACAGCTGCAATGATGGAGGGTGGTTTGCGATGCCTTATCACAGCGCCTGGCTTAAGCTCCGCGACATCGTCCGGAACATGGTAGAATGGGTCGTCGCTTGGGAGTAGTGCATCTGTTGACGATGAGTTCGTTGATCGACTCTGTATCGGTTCGCGGGTGATCGCTTGCGCTGTAAATGCGAAGCATGAAGCAACGATGTTGACGTAGGTTGTAACACGCATTTTGCACCTGCTCTATCGGCGCGAGGAAATATTGAAGAAGAGAAATTCCAGCATAGAAGTTTCATACACCACGGCCCTTTTTGACTCGTTCGTAATCAGGTTCTCCCCGTGTCAAGCACCGAATAAATTGGCCAGGAGTATGCCGACGGGTGCTATTACCCCTGGATCTTCAATAATAATGGGTGCATTGCGTATAAACATAGTGAATTGGATTGACCCTGTTCACAAACCTTCACTTTTCGACGCTTGTCTCTTGGCAGTCATCAAAGCGAAGAAAATGATGTAAGAAAAAATGCGAAGTCTCAGAGAGCCGTTCAGTGGCACTTCTCTCTCTTGTTTGTGGAATGGAGACAGCGGATATTGATTGCCATGAGGACTACGTAGCGTCTGGGCCACTGCTAGGGTGAGACAATCTTCGGCCCGGCTGAGATGTACCATACCTCAGGTGCAGCCCTATCCTAAACCGGCGGCACAATAATGAGACACATCATAATGTATTGTTTTCTTGGTATGCTGAGCTGGTGCTGGGCTGGTAAAGGGAAAGGCCTCGTCTACAGGTTCTCTCATGGTGCAGATAGGGTCCTATTCTGTTCCCCTTATTGAGTTAGCGTCTCCGTTAGAAGATAGGTATCAAACCATGTGTGCCTGTCTGATACAAAATCTCCGGTGACGCTACCGGAATTAGAACCGTAAAATCAGTCTGCTGTTTGTGAGGTCCGAAAGCATATTGGCGATGCCGGAACCGTCAGGCTGTTTCACAGACACAACCCCCCAAGCGCTGTGAAAGCATGCCCTTGCTGGACAATTAAAACCTGACTGCCAAGACTTATTCTTTGCAAAGATTTTCTTTTCTTTGGAAACTACGAGTGTCACTATTCAATCGCTTTACTGTCTGCCCTTCTCGCGCTTATCTCAGAATCATTACACTCGCTGACCGCACCAAACGACATCAACAGCATGGATAAGACAGCAGGCACGCCAATCGCGTCCGATATGGATATCTACCCGGTTCATCTTTTCGATAATGCAAACTTTTGTCGCAACATTTTTATGTCCTACGTCTTTCTGTACAACGACATTCTCGATGCGAACAAGCTGCGTAACTCACTTACAGAACTACTGCAAGAGGGGGATTGGAGAAAACTAGGCGGCAGACTGCGCTTCAAGGTAATACGATTGAACCTAATTACCTGTTCTCGGGACTCGAACTATTTGCGAATTGAAAACTAATTTTTGCATAGAAAGATGGAAAGCTGGAAATTCATGTCCCCAAAGTATACACAGTCGATCAGCCAGCAGTCTCCTTCAATCATGAGACATTTGGGGACAGCATTGAAAATCATCCACTGGGCCTCCGTCTACTCCAATCCTCACAGGGCAAACTGTCTCGCAAGGCTCTTCCCGATTGGCGGCCATTCGCAGGCTGGCCCAACATTCCAACGACAATAGAAGACATGGTTCGACGCAATGCACCTCAATTGAGCCTACATGTGACCTCTTTCAACGATGCGACAGTCGTAGGTCTGGCATGGCCTCACACTATGTCGGACGGTGGCGGCATCCAGGTCTTGCTGCGCAATTGGTCACTTGTCTTGAATGGCAAGAAAGAAGATATCTCCCCCGTGCTCGGCGCAAGAAACGATACGCTGGTGGAAGGGTTGGATAAGAGCGATGAAGAGAAAGAGGAATTACGGATAGCGAAGGATTACCCTGGAATTTTCGGCTGCATCAGGATGATTCTTCGAGTTCTACGATACAAATTTTGGAAGACTCCCTTCGAAACCCGAACTTTCTTCCTTCAGGATCACCAACTCTCACGGCTTCGCGAAATGGCTCTCGAACATGACGATGATGTGGAGAGCGCAGACAAGAAAGTGAAATTCGTCAGCGAAAATGATGTATTAGCCGCCTGGGCCGCGCGGATGGTGGCACTTTCCGATCCAAAGCAGCTGCCGATGACCATATATACTTTCATCAATGCGCGCTTCCGACTCCCCTTCCTGCGAGGCAGTCCCAAAGGCGACTACATCCAGAACATTTTACAAGTTGCATATGTCTCCCTGTCAGGCCAGCAAATGAGAGGCTCACTGGCATCAATTGCACAAGCACATCGATCACAAGTCAACGAGCAGACCACGGTTTCGCAAGTCCTCGAATACTGCAAGATGCAGCGCGACCATGTCAGAGCTCGCGGGACCATCCGCTTGTTCGTTAGAGAGACGAGTTCTTCGCCTATGTTGTTCAGCAACGTGACCAAACTCGACATCTTCAACACGCTGGACTTTTCTGGGGTAGCAGAAGAGCGAAAAGAGTGTGACAAAGCGAAAAAGAATCCCTTGGGGAAAATGGTGTACTTCGAGCGCCTCGTTACTAACCAGCCTGTACCGACGTCTAATCAGATTTTCGTGCTGGGGAGAGATCACGATGGGAACACCTGGATAAATGCTTCGCTGCGCCCGGAAACCTGGGCGAAGGTTGAGCAAGATTTGCAACAGTTACAAAATGACGTCTAATATGGAATGGACAAGAATATACGACCTGGAGTATACGAATCAGAAGCAATTAGCGAGCCATACGACTAATAATACATTCATTTTATTTTCTTCGTCCAGATATGATCTGCAAAACGTTTGTTTTGTGTACCTTGCGCCTCATTGAAAGATGAAACAACCTTTGCGCATGCTATTACTGGACTTCCTTGGACTCAACACCTAATGCATTTCACTCCAGTAAGCTACGGCACGACTCCGTTTGTCGGCAGAGACCTTTGTGGATACACGATTGCACGTTACGTGACGCATATTACATCGACATCAACATAAAAGTATGTGATTCCAAGATAATAATTTACATACAATGAACCCCCTCATGCCCTTCTTATCCACCCCTTCTAGTCGCACAAGCTTGCAACATCTAAGCACAAGTATAAGCACACGTAGCAGGATCCGCACAGAGACAGCTTCCACCAGCGACCAACAGGCCGCTAGGCATCGTGGTGACATGATTGAATGAGAAGACTTTGGCAGAGTTGGAGACGGCGCAGGTGCTGCAGCCTCCAATCACGGATGAAACTGCAGTAAGGCAATTTTTCCTGTCCTTAGGCCCGTACTGCGACGACTTCATCTTCACCTTGTAGAGCAGCTGGCCAGACGTGCCGGCAACAGCGATGGTGTCCTTCCACTTGTTGCCGCGGTACATGTCGACGATTTTGTCGCAAAAGTCGTTCAGCTGCGAGTCCTCGTAGAGTCTAACGGCCTTGCCCTGTGCGCAGTTGGAGCACTGCACATCATCTCTCTTGATAGGATCCTATTCGGCCGAGGCACTGGATGAAAGCATCATGAGGGAGAGGGCTTTGACGACGGTTCTGGTGAACTTCATTGTGACAAGTTGTCGGCTTGTATGTGAACAGAATTCAAGTCGATTGGAGTTGTGTTCGATACTGATTGATAACGTAGACTACGTGAGGTGGTTTTTCACAAGTCCTTTTGAGGTTTGGGGGTTTATAAAGAAGAGATGATGATGGAAATGCCTGATTTGTGCTCATCACTGCAGGAGAAACGCTCATTCTTATAGACGGCTTGTTTGTGCCGATCCATCTTATCTGATTGTCATCTCATATTCTGAATGTCTTCAACTCACATTTATCAAACAAATAAGTCCCGCTTTGGCTGCTTTCGCAGGATTTAAGCCGGTGGGTTAACATCGTCGTTTCGAGGTGACGATTGACGTCAATGTCAGCATATTGTGGAGGTCGTTTCCCTATTTGAAGGGCGTTTGCCAACTATGTGGCGAAGAGTGGATAATGGCATAAGTAGCAAGAGGTTGTGGTGGGTGAAGCAATTACAAGCTGGTCTCAGTAAGCAACGTGCTAAGTATATCAAAGTGGGAACCCCCGAGAGTTGCGATCGAAGCATTTACTCTCTTTTCTGCTATTACTATTCAGGTTAGTGTTTTGTGACCCAATTCATGACATCTACCCGCCCGACAAGCCGAAACCCAAGGCCAGAATGGTATCCTCCGGTGTATTCCATGTTGGGAATATGCCGGGATCAGTGGAGCTTGGATGCACTTTAAGTAAACAATCTTAATCGCCAACGTATAGCAACGTGAATATCGAAGCGGTTATGATGCCGCAGAGATATCTCCAGAATTGCGTCACGGTGCATGATGACTACCGGCATTGATTGACCTACTATTGATCCACCGCTACATGGTGTCGTGACTCGTGAAGCTATTCGCAGACGATGCGACAAGTGACATCCAAAACCCCTGCCGATGATCGGCGTGTGTTTAGCCTCGAGAATAAGTCTCTTAGTAAGAACGTGGGAAGTCGTTCTACGTCACTGTAGCTGGAGACGATGTCCTAATGTTGACTGTGGCCGTGCATCATCCATCACAATATTGGAGGCCGATTACATCGAACAAGGATAGTTGATTTTCTGTCTGGAAGACCATTGGTATTCAAATATAGGCAGATATTCCAGAGGAGACCTTATTTTCTTTTATTACGCACATAACCATCAATGATGCCAAGGTTGGGAAGTACGACTACCTGAGAGAGCTACTTAATGATGAAGGGACGGATTTCAATGATGCAGCATGTAGCGAGATTGAATTTTTAAACAGTCAAAAGGCTTTCTTGGCGAACATTGACGACAATGGAGGTTGGCATCAGATGACCAGTGCAGACATGAAGTCTGGTCAACTGCATCAATCAACTTGAGAATACCGTCAGTGGATACAGCAGCTTACGGCAACTAGAAGCCAGCGACGCCCCCCACCGAGGTCCACTGAATTGACCCCGCCATCGGCCAGTCCCCACGCCGCCAAGGAAGAATGCACCTGCTGAACGAGGCACCGGCACATGTCATCCGGGAATAACGTTGGACCGCCCCAATTTGCACCAAACCCCATGCTGACCGTTCGCCGCCAGACCAGGTCCAGCATTACCACTTCCATGAAGGACTCCGATACGTTTCTGGATGCTGCAGCCGAAGCAAATCTGTTGTAGCTCTGTTCTAGCCTTGTCTAGCTGTATGCGCCGTCAATCTTGGCCCAGCAATCGTTGGGGATCTCCGCCCCATCGTGAAGCTCTCGGGTCATGCCCACCATCACTGAGCCCAATTGATCATGCCAGGTGTGCCTACGAGTCGAGGCTGTGAGGCATGCCGTGCCAGCAAGAAGAAGGTAGGCATTCCAACCCCGAGACGATGAATCAAGCTTCCAATGTACGCGTTCATTCGCGAAGAAGACAGCCCGACTGACATCCCATCGACATAGTGTGATGAAAAGCAGCCTGCCTGCTCAAGGTGTGCCAAGAGAGGTGTTCCGTGCATCGGCGCAGGTCAAATCAAGTACAAGTTTCGCAATGCGGTGTCATCCAAAACAGCTTCGGGACAATTCAAACGGGATTCATGGAGTCCAGAGAACAAGGCAGTTCAGCCTTCTAAGCCGCCGAGCAATTATGTCTCGCGGATCATCAGCTCCTTAACGTCCATTATCAATATCAACGACCCGGGCCACAGTATCCTGTCCTATGGCCAGTTTCTCGAAGAAGTCCCACGCCGCATGGAAAAGTATCCGGCACTTACTGCGGCAACCGGTGTCTTGACGAGCAGTGCCACTACCTTTTATACTGGAGCGCCGACAGTGCAAGCATTTACGCATTACGGCAACGCCTTGCAAAGTCTCAGAGGTATTCTCTCCTCGGCTGAGGACACAACAGCATACGTCAATGCTATATTGGCGATTGGACTTCTTTGCTTATCACATGTTGGTTGAGCCTGAAAAACCGTGAATATTTTTTGCGCACCCGATGCTGATCCAGTAATAGAACCTTCTGGGAAGTCAGAGATCTGAATATGAAATTCACGTTCGCGGCCTCCTATCGATCTTGGGAAAGATGCCCGATGTACCTCTCAAGAACGATTTTGACAGGCAAGCGGTCAGCGCGGCATGGTCTCTGGTGGTATGTAACCTACGACAAATTATCATCATACCCTACCAGACTAACGATCTTAGATTGGCGAGTGCATCATGCAGCCCAGCATCAAAATAGATCAACGGTTGGTGGACCGCCAAAAGCGGCGCTTTGGTCCGATAGCCACGGATCCAGACAGCTTCACCACCGAGTTCTACAGTCTTCGATGGGAAAATCTCGTTTCTCTTCCTTCACAACTACACGATCCGGTGCTGCACCACAAAGAAATCGAGGCCACTTATCAAAACATGTTTCTTGAATCACTGCGTCTCATCAATATCGCGAGGAAACTCTTTACGGCGGCAACCATGACTGGAGATAAGTCATTGTCCCTACAGTACATACTCTGCGAAACTGGTAATTCGGAGTTATTATGCGTAGCGTTGGTGCTCAATCAGACGCTTCAGATCCTGGACCCATCAGATGAGGTTCTTGTTAAGCAAGCCATGACCATGGTGTCCGAAATCATCAAGGCGACAGAGCGGCTGAATCTCTTCAAGCCGCTGGGGACGGCGCGATTACCAAATGCCCTCTGCCTCGGATGGGTAGTTGCTCCAACGGCAGAACAGAAGGACAAGATGCACGGGATATTAGAGGACCACATGTATGATTTCAGAGGAGTGACGTGGGAAGAGCTGGCGGGCAGGTATGAGGGGAGGTTTCAGGACATTCGACAACGAGTACAGGCAGCGAAACTGCCGTATCGGGCTTTAGAAAGGCCATGAGATTTGTTTCGTAGCAGAAAAGCGAAGCGCGGGCCGCGAGTATCTTGTACCAGCTGACCATGTCATAATCAGCAGGGCTGAGGTAGGGAAACTATAGGGTTGCAGGCAAAGGAATGCCTGTGATCCACAATGACCATTCAAAGTACGCATATCACCAAGCACATATACATATTCTTCAAAGCGATTTTTTTAGAATTGTAGGTTATAACCAAAGTCTTGGGACAATACTGCGTGAGACAGCGTAGTCGAGTTGCCATTGTTGCATGTCACGCCACTCATCCGAGTCCACTTACGCCAAAGTGACGACGCACAAGGTATTTGGAAAACTTCGTACATCACCGCACCGTCACAGAATAACGCAGCCATCTTCCAACTTCGAAATTGATATTTCTAATGAGTCAATAGTGTTGAGGTTTCAGATTCTGTATTATAAATGAACTTGTCATAATGAAAACCCTCGGCCTCCTCGGCGACGCAAACTCAGATTTGGCAGATGCCTACCGCGAAGCCATCAACCGTCAAGTGCGCCACGTTAAGGGCGACCTAGAATCACCTAAATGCATCATCCATCCATTTGACTTCACCAGCCTGGAACAACTCCAACACGATAACAAGTCGGACCAAGCGGGCGCTCACCTGGAGGAAGCTTCTAAGAAGCTCAAAGAAGCTGGGGCAGACGTCGTCGTCTTATGCACAACCACGGAGCATGTCATCGCGGGTGGCATAAATACAAAGTTGGCTCTTCCACTACTGCAAATCGCAGATGCGACAGCAGAAGCCATTATTCGGGAGGGTTTTTCGTCCGCCGGGCTGCTGGGAACAAGACTTACAATGGAAAATGAACACTTCAAGGCAAGGCCGCAGGAAAAATATGGACTGAAAAGTATAGTCCCAACTGAGGATGGGCGCGACATGGTGCATTCAATCGTGTACAACGAACTGAGTAGCGGATTTGTACAGGAAACTTCGCAACGGGAGTGCGAGAATGTCATTACAAACTTGGCGGGAAATGGAGCAGAGTGTTTGATTCTGGGGAACACAGAAATTAGACAGTTGATTGATGGGAAGTGTTTGTTGCCTGTTTTCGATGCCATGGTTGTTCATGCAAATGCCGCGGCAGATTGGGCCATGAAGGATTGAGGCGGATGGGGTTGGGCATATTTAACTCCCAGCCATGTAAGTAACCAGAATGGACTGAACATTCGGACTTAGTTAAAGAATAGGAATCGAGAGTTACGAATTAGACAAAACGATAAATAAATCAGGTGGTATTTCAGTGATCAAACTCCAGTGTTAATGTATAGATGATTCGCCAGCCCATCCGGAGTTTGCCAAACAATTTCCCCGCAACGGCGGGCTGCCAGCATTGGCGATCACGCTAGCAACGATTGGGGCCGTTCCGCTATCTAGCAGACGTATGAAAGTCCCTGCTCTGCTGTATCGCCCGAAGATCTCACCGCGACCGAAGCAAATGGGTCATGTCGTGCGACCCTGCAGGATTGATGCAATGGCGACGTGCATGGGTGCTACGCAACACCCAAATACCACGCGATAACCAACGAGACTGCTCGAGCCATCCTTCACCTTTTCAACTTTTGACGCAAAATATGGCCATGACAGGACTCATCAATAGATGAATTTGCGCAACCTCTCCAGCTTCACGCGGCGCCTGATCACATCTCAACCATGGCAGCGCTCTCAGGCATCGCCACCACAATCTGGGGCCAGCCCTCGACCGAGCGCTCGCTGCTCATCAAGCTCGACTTCACGCTCCTGCTGTACTTCTCAGTAATATGGTTCCTGTTCGGCATCAACCGCGCGAGCTACAGCACGGCCTACATTAGCGGGATGAAAGAAAAAGTTGGCTTCCAGGGAAAAGACTACAATTACATGCACACCATTTTCACCATCGTCTATGCCGTCTTTCAGATCCCCTCCACGGTCATGCTGACCCTTGTGCGACCGCGGCATGTCTTCGTTGCGGCGAACACGCTCTGGAGTGTTCTCACGCTCATTACGTTTCGCGTGGATCATGTGTGGCAGGTTTTTGTGCTGAATGGGTTTGAGGGTGCTTTCATGGCTATCTCATAGTAAGTGCCTCGTTGTTTTTGAAAGTGAAGCTGGAAGTTCTGATGAGTATTATAGCGTCGGTGCGCATTTCATTTACGGCTCGTGGTATACGCAGACGGAGCTTGGAACGAGAGCTGCTGTCTTCTGTGGATTTGGAAATCTGGGAAACATGGCTGGTGGCTGGATTCAAGCCGGATTGCTGCGGTCGCTGTCGGGAAGCAGTTCGCTGTCGGCATGGAGATTGATGTCTATTGTCGTGTCTGTCATGACCATTCCTATTGCTATATTTGGTAAGTCTTTCAAGGATGAAATCTGGCTTTCGCTCGACTGCCTGTCTGAGACACACTGCCCAGGATGGTTCTTTATTCCAGACCTGCCGCATCACCGCAGCGCTTGGTTTCTTTCCAAAGATGAGAAAACCTATGCAATTGAGCGTCTGGGCCGCACTCGGAAGCAGACTTGGGACGTCACTGTGTTCCGACGCGTCCTCCTCAGTTGGCAGTTCTGGCTGCTGCCGACAATCTTCATGCGTACGAGTCCCTGGTGCCATACCCCATCCTTCGCGTCTTTCTCAAATAAATGACTAACAATGCAGACAGTATACTCTCTCTGCGTAAAAAGTCTAGGTAACAACGTCATGCAGCTCTGGATGGCATCCCGCGGCTACTCCGTCATTCAGCAAAACAACTATCCCACCGCGCAGTATGCGACCGCCATCGTGGCTACCTTCATATACACTTCCATATCGGATCGAATACGGAGTAGATGGGAGTGCTCTTTATGTATCGGCTTCACATTCGTCATCGGAAGCGCCATTCTAGTCGCTCATCCCAAAGAAAACACCGCCTATTTCTTCGCTTTCTACCTCCTCGGTACGACATATGCGCCACAGGCACTGTGGTACTCGTGGATGGCAGACCTCACGGCGCATGACATGCAGCTTCGAGCCATTACAACTGGCTTCATGAACTCGTTCGATTTTGCCTTTGTCAGCTGGTGGCCTCTCATTTTCTACCCAGTTACTGATGCGCCTGAGTACACACGGGGTTACATCGCGAGTTTGGTGACAGGGGTGCTGACGATTCCGTTTATCCTACTGATTGCGTATCTCGAGAAGCGAGGTCGTAGAAAGGGTAGCATTGGCAGGATTGTGCACGAAGAGGACGATCAGGTTGAGAATTCGGATGATGTTGCGGCTGATGATGCGACAACGAAGGTTACGCCTGCGCCTAACCCAAAATGACGGGTTCACGCGCCGGATCATGGCTGAAGCTTTCCGAGCAGGTCACGGGCCAGAGTACTAAAGTGCATAGCTTGTGTATCCGCGTGACATAGCTGAAGTTGTTGTCAGGCGAAGGGCCGGGTCGCGGGATGCGCGGAAAGCAAGCGCAGGAAACAATCAGACATCTTTTGCATTTCCATGGCCGCCCCTAAACCTAGGGAACAGCGTCCGCTAACGTAAAAACTCCTTCGCGGGGTTATTCTCAAAGGGCGACAGACTTTAGATGCACGTTAGAGATTACCCTTTTGATCAAAGTAAATTTTCGTCCCAGTTTGGGTCTACACAAATCTCTCTCTCGCTTTCCCTTGTTCATGCCCGCGCCTCACTACAAGCGTTGTTTCAACGATGTAAGTAGTCCATCTTTGCAGATATTCTGCATGGTGTCATGTGCCAGGGTTCCCTTTCGCCATTCCCCAGAGACGCCTTGTCCTTTGAAGCAGTGTCTGCTTTGACCTCTGCGGTGTTGCACGAGACGAAGTGTCATGCAACGTCCGCAGTAGATTGGACAAGTGCGAAAATTTTTCGCTGTCTTCACAGAAAGCATCCTCAACACCGCTTAGAGCCTTTCGATACAATGAGGCAGCCTCTTGCAGTCGCCCGGTGTCTTTGCAAAGATTGCCGTAGTTCTCCATCGTATTCAGACTCGGTTTACACGTAAACACGGAGGTCTCCTGAATCTTCTCGTAACCCGCTAGTGCCCGTTGATACATTGCTTCTGCGTCCTGCATCTTCCCTTCGTCTGCATACAGACGGCCGAGGTCGATGACTGTTTGCAGCGTTGAACTGTCCTCTGGTCCTAGCGTTTTCTCTTTTCTTTTTAGTGCTTGTTGGTACATCGCCTCTGCATTCTGAAATCTCCCCTCGTCCGCGTACAAACGGCCGAGGTCACTGATTGTTTGCAGCGTTGACCAGTGATCCGGTCCCAATGCTTTCTCCCTTCCCTTGAGCGCTTGTTGATACATCAACTCTGCTTGATCCAGTTGTCCTTGGTCTTTGAATAGATCACCCAGTCTTTGAAATGTTTCTAGCGTTGATGGGTGTTCCAGTCCCAATGCCTTTTTATATCCCTTTACTGCTCGTTGATACAGTGACTCCGCCGCTTTCAATTGCCCTTGTTCTACGTAAAGGCCACCAAGATTATAGACTATCGCAATCGTTGACGGATGTTCCGGACCTAATGCCCTCTCGAATCCTGCAAGTGCTTGTTGATGCATTGCCTCTGCCTCTGCGGGTTTCCCTTGTTCCGCATAGACAAGGCCAAGACCACCAATTGTAGTTAATGTAGATGGGTGATCCAGCCCTAAGGATGTTTTGTATCCCTCTAGTGCTCGTTGATACATCGCCTCCGCACACGCATTACATCCCCGACTTGAGTAGAGATTACCAAGGTTATGGATCGCGTCGAGTGTTGATATATCCTCCGGTCCCAATGTTGCCTCATATCCTTGCAGAGCTCGTTGATACATTGCCTCTGCATCATTTAGTCGCCCTTGGTCTGCATAGATAGTAGCTAAGCCGTGAACTGCACCAAGCGTCACTAAGTGCTCTGGCCCTAGCGTCTTTTTGTCCAATTCCACGGCGTGTATAAGTATTTTCTCCGCATCCGCGAGTCTTCCTTGGTCTCTATAAAGGCGTCCGACTTTGTGAAACGCAGACCGATCTTCGTATGGGGCTTGATGTTGAAACTTAAAGGCACACATCTATCTGCATGTGGGAGCAGACGCCTCTGTAAGTGCCAGTACTCTGGGGTCCTTTCAGATGGCACTAGCGATGCAACACAATCCATTGCAGCACGCCACATGCCTTCATCGCAATCTCTGTTCAGAACATGTGTCATCCACTCGTGGACGCATGCATGCACGCTGTAGCCTGTTGAGATTGAGCTTAGCCTGCTAGAGTTCGCCGTCACTAAGCCATGGCTGCAGAGAACCATCATCGTCTTATCGAAGTCCAGTCTGCTACTTGTAACTTCCTGATGCCATGACTCTTTGGCTAACTTGCCGCTGTTCAATAAGTCGTACCATAGATCGTTATTGTCAAAGTAGGACCATTGCTGTAAAAGTTTCGCTGCATTAGGATTCTGTCTCTTGACCTGCTCAAAAGAAATGTTCCATGTAGAGTATAGGGTCTCATCATAGGATGGCAGGTTTGAAGTTTCTTCGTGTAAGCGGAGCCATGATTGTTTATATATTTGGATGTACTCGGTACAGCTCGTTGATACTTGCTTTAGATAGGAACCAGTTGATGCAAGAGCAAGTGGCAGCCCGTCAAGTATTTTGACAAGTTCGAGTGCCAAGGGATCTGTTCACTTAGCAACCCTCTCACAGTTTCGGCCATGTTGACTCGTGGCTTACCTTGCTCAAAATTGGACCGATTGGAACTCTGCTCTAGGATTTTGAGACAGTCATCGACGTTTGCGAGCTTCTCCAGATGTATCATAGGTCCCAATTCCACTAGTGATGAGCGCGTAGTGACAATGACAGCGCCAGAGTTCGTTTCGGGCAGATATTTACTAATATCAAGAGCCGTCGAGTCGACTGCCTTTCGCTGATTGAGGAGAGAGTTGTCGTAATTATCATAAATAAGCAACCAGGAATTGTTGTTCGGCTCGTCCAACCAGCGTTTTACGGCCTGGGTCACTTGATTCGCACTTTGGCTCTGCATAGCTGCCGACAGGTAGGGCAAGTCTGATTGATGTCGTAGGATGCGTTCGGCCACGCGCAATATGCTCTGGCTCATCGTTTCTTGGTCATTGGCGTTGAACCAAATCACAGCCGTATAAGCACCTTGATGGCGCCGTATATACTCCAACGCTAGCTGCGTCTTCCCCATTCCACCTAGGCCATGGAGCACAACAGAATGACGTCTGCCGGTACCGGCGAGCGCATCCTCCATTTGTTTAAGCTCATACTCTCGGGCAACAAAGTGAGTTATTTGTGACACCCCAGGCATATATACTGGAAGTTGGTATACGGCGGATGGGCCAAGAGATTGACGTTGCATGCTATCGTCTGTGAGTTGATGAATGGTTGGGTACTTGCATTGGAGCTCTTACACATTGTGCGTTTCTCGAACGGGTAAATGAAAGAAAAGCTGTCGTGCGTATGCGGCAGCAGCGGCCGCCGCAAAACCGTACCACTGATCGTTTTTATGAGAGTCGCAGTAGTCGGAAATACCCCGAATTACTAGACATGGGAAATCGGCGAGAGCGCCTGCTGCCTCCATTTCGAAACTAAGCAGCCCATACTGCTGCGCCAGCTGGTCTCGCAACGCTGCGTTCTTCACGACTAGCTCACCTGATGCGATCGTCCCGCGATGCACCACCACAAAAGAACCTCTGTTGTCTACCGCCGATCTCTTGATACGCTGCTTCGGGTCACATTCCTGAGGCGTCACAGCCAACGCCGGGCTGCCTGTGCGGATAAGCCGGTGGGTATAAGTGGTCGTTTTCAACTCCAGGAAATTCAAAGCGTTGGGGTTGTTGACGATTAGTTCGAATCCTCTTCATATCCTTCCAGATAGGATCAAAGTCAAGTCCTTCTTGGTAGACAGCCAAAGCTTGCGCAGCATTAAGCAGGAGTGTGGGTGGCGGAGCAATAGTACCAGTTCGCTCAAAGCGGCCTTCCAGCGCCTTCCCGTGGTCATATTGAACAGTCCCAGAGTCGACGCCCGTTGGCTTCCCAACAACAACATGCCCAAGTCGTAACATGCCCTTATCTGTGACGACTGGTACACCACCTCCGATGCCAACAAGGAGACCGAATTCAAGGTTGGGAAAGGTTCTCCTCATTTGGGTGACGACTATTGCAGCTGGACCCTGGCCGGTGGAGACCAGCAATGACCACATTGTGGCAGTTGATACTGCCGAGCTTGTAGACATTGTGATCTCTTGGCTGAGGGAGCGCCTCGTGTTCCTCATCAAGCATAGCCCAGGCCGCTGTCTGTTCCACTTCGAGCGGGCAGATCCATCCCGTGGTGTAGGCATCGCGACTTAGCTTTCTCGGCGAATGCGACGTGGAATCGGACATTTGATACACGACTTACTGAAGTCTGGGCGCTAGGGACGCAAAATGTGATATCTTAACAACACTGTGAAGGAGTGAAATACGCGACGCGTGCCCGACGCCCAGCCTGGTCTGGCCAAAGTGAGGCTGCATACATCTGGTCTGCTCAGCGAATGAGAGGCCACGCGGGGTTCCAATAATGTCGGGTTCAGCTCATTCTCAATCAGGTCAACTGGTCCAAATGGCACATTTCTTTCGCTGAAGCAGGTAGGCGGCAAGGGGGCGCTGCATCAATTGGGTAATAAATATGCTCAGCATCACGGTGGAACAAAGCGAATTTCAGTGCCGCAGCATTCATATAGTGTTATTCATTTGCGCCCCAATCCGGCAAGAACGACATCGCGCTCCATAGTCTCCGTGCCATTACCGAGACTAATGAACTCGTTGAGCTTCTAAACGCTCTTGTTGCTTCCTCCAATGCCGCCCGGCAACCTTCCACCGTTACTGACGCGGGTTTTACCACGTCGGCCTATAATGTTGTCAAGGCCAGGAATGAAGATTGGATTCACAGTACAAGGTTTAAGGGCCGTGACGCACCCATAAAGGTCACCTGTATCGTGCGCAGACTTCGTCCCAATGCCTGTTACTCCAGTATTAGTCTAATAACGAAAATGCTGACGAAGGGATTGGTGGTGAACCGGCTTACCTCGCGGGCGTGCCCGACCAGCGGACACAGTAGACACGTATGAGAGTGTGAAAATTATGGGCACAGTGTACTTCATTCCGACAAGAAATATGCCACAGGTCGGGTTATGAACTACATGAGAATATGTACAGATTTAAGACTCCTGTTTAGAAGTCACGAGTCTTCATTGACGAGTTTTTAGGAAAATATTCTATAAAGGATGCCTCCAATAATTGTATAATCACAAACAAGCTGACTACCGTAAATTGGCATTGCCCTAGAGCTACCTTAGAGTCACAGATGATCTCCTAACTGCCTTGACATGAGATAATCGTAATTTCAAAAATTGTGTAGAAAGTCCTTACCTGGTCTGTCTCATTTCTGATGATATGCCTTAGAAACTGAACAAGAACTTAATAAGTACCTTTCCGTAGCACACTGACGTAGCCCAGCTATCACCGCGTACCGGGCTTCGAGTGAGGAAGCTCGGCAATTACCCAAACAGGGTAAAGGATTGTTCTTGAATAAGAACTATTCAGAAAACTGGGACTGCATCGTATGAAATGCCAAGATCTCAACTGAAAATGGCAATAGCCGACCACTGTAAGCAAACTGCGTGGATCTTGACCGGCGATGAACGGTGATGGTCAAACTACTTTTATCGACAATGACGATGGAAGGAATAGTAATACTCGGATCGACGATTCGCACTGCTACCCGCTTGCTTATATATTCGACCCGACCTCCTTCAGAGTACGATAGATGTCCGGTAAGCCTTCAAGCCCACACAGCAATTGCAGAAGACATTTCATCATTCAAATGCCACTTATTCGTTCAAGCTCAGTAAGTCATTGAATCTTCCACCCAATGAATTCACTTGACTTACAAGACACATACCAGCGCAACCTTCAATATGACATACAAGAGCGTCCTACTGATTTCTATCTTTGCTCTTGGGTGTTTATCTGCCGTACCGCATGGAGATAGATTAGTATGGACAGTGAACACTGGAGATGCTTGCAAAGAAGAGGGAGTGGTTGGGAAGATCAGTGACTACGTCAAACCAAAGTCAGATGGACCTTGCCACAATTTTGACAAAGGATTCAAGGGCGCTGCAATCTTGTCGACGACAGAAAAGTGTTATCTTCACGTATTCAAGAAGCGCGATTGTTCTGACGCCGAAGGGAAGGGAGTCTATATAGATCAGGATTGCGGAGCAACGTGTGCTGATGACTGTCCGTGGTATTCTGCCAGGGCACATTGCTACACAGGCACGGATCTCTGAGCCATCTTCCATTGGGCCAAAGTTGTTGTCGGAAACTACTGCTGCATGGCGGCGAGAAGAGATTTAGAGCTGATTTTGTCCATACATAGCCACACATACATATGATTCGCTTCCACCAAATGGGTTGGCGGCTGTCGTCTCAATTCACTCTTATCGCACTGAAATACGCGCGTTTCAATGGAGCATCAATTACCTGACATGTCGACATGGCAGTAATACCTATGACGTGACGATTCTAAAACTCCTAGGTCTGCCAACTGCCCCCCGAAGCATCGGTGACCAACGTCTCGACACGCTCCCATATTGCTCATGCTATCTCATTGATGTCTGGAGTATGGATTTTCAGATCCCTATATGCCCTTGGCTGCGAATACTGGGAAATGCAATGCTTCTTAGCTGCGGCGACCGCGCTACTCGAGTACCTCAATCCCGGGACAGTGCAAGTAGATACTTTCGTCAAGGCGTGACAAGCTTTGGCTGAGATGGGCGAACTATTACCACTTGCTAACTCATTTTTGGACGGGATTTCAAGCTTAGTATCACTCTACAAGGTATCACTGCCCCAGTATGGATTGAAGTACTTGACAGCACCTCGGAGCCACCGCGGTCATCCATACACCTCTGAGATCAGAGTATTTGCGACGGTGCAAAACAAAGATGACGCTGCTTCCCGTGGAGACCGAGAAAGCATTTCCACCGATTCTGTCTTCTCCGATCTCATTTTACGAGAAGATGTAAGCCAAATAGATACAGATTGAATGTGTTTCAAGGATAGCATGTCTGCGGTGTTGGTTAGATTTTGGACAGACCCTCTGGTAAGAAATAACATCTCACCTTAAGCTATGAGGCGGATATATAGACTCAATGGTATCTCGGATGGCGTTTTTTGAGACGACGATTATTGAGCCAACCAGAGCTACTTCTGGACGGTCGCCGCATATATGTCTGTGCGTGGTGTACTGGTCGCGTGAATAGTAAACCCTTTGTTGTCGATGAAGAGTGCATGACTTCCCCACCTATTGCGACTGATGATGCTAGCTACCATCTAGAGGACTACGGCTTTTCTACAGCTTTTATGAACGTTTTCTACCGCTACCTACATTAGCTACGTCTCCAGCATGGCGGCTCTGAATGCTTCTGGAGGCTCTCGCTCCTGGCAACAAGTTGCTGCCGACAAGCGTTAATCCGACTTGGCGAAAATACCATCCGCGTGGAAATTACCAGAGTCCGTGATTCGCAAGTCAAAATCCCTTGACAAGATCACTGGTCCCTTCTTCGAGCAACTCCTCGACGACGAGACTGTTGCTATCACCTCGCTCGATGTCCCAGACCTCATCGACCGCATGAGCAGTTCCAGACTTACCGCAGTTCAAGTCGTTACTGCATTCAGCAAGCGCGCCGCTTATGCACACCAATTGGTAAGCTGATATCACCGCTACTTTGGCCCAAGTAGAATTTGACGAGTCAGTCAGACAAGCAACCTTGAGATAGGATTCGAGGAGGGAGTTCAGCGAGCGCGGGACTTCGACGAACACTTCAAAATCCATGGAAAACTGATAGGGCCTCTTCATGGGATACCCGTCACTCTCAAGGACCAGCTCCATGTTAAAGGGCTTGGAACATCCATGGCTTATGTCGGCTGGATAGACACCTTCGAGGGAGAAAAAGGAACCGGCAAGGAAATGGTATTCGAGAGTCAAATCACCAAAGACTTGAACCATCTCGGTGCGATCATAATCGGAAAGGTAGTTTCCATAATCCTGAAAAAGATTTCCACACGCTAACTTCAACAGACGTCCCTCGTCACAAGTTTATGGGTACGTCGTTGCGCATGGTAGGCGTGCGAAGGCCCTGCTGACCCTGTACAGTCGCCAGAGACAAACAACAATATTTTGGGATACCTGTGGAATCCCCACAATCAGAAGCTCTCCGCTGGCGGTTCATCCGGAGGTCAGCAATCACCCAGGCTCCAAATCAGTAAAATACGCTAACTTCGACATAGGAGAAGCCGTGATGCAAGCCTTGAGAGGAAGTGCCTTTGGCCTTGGCACTGACATCGGCGGGTCCGTATCGATGCCAGCTTCGTACAATGGCATATTTAGTTTGAAACCATCATCTGGTCGCTTATCGATGAAGAATGTTGCAAACACGGTATGCTGTGCATGGAGGTCCTCCAACGCTCAAGAACTGACTGTGACTGCATAGGCACCAGGACAACAAGTCATGCCGACATCTATCGGCATTATGGGACAATCCGTTTCCACGATAGGTTTGGTCTTGAAGTGCCTGCTGTCGACCGAACCTTGGTTGCATGATCCTTATGTAGTGCCTATCCCTTGGAGAGTATCCCATAGCGAAGGCTCTCCCCTGGCTTTTGGATTCATGACCCACGACGCCATTCGTGTCATTTCGGGGCACTAACGATGGTAGTTGCTCGACTGGAAACCACCATCAAACAAGCATTCCATCGCGATACATGTAAGACTTGTTGCTCATATGCTTGTGTAGTCTAAGTCTAACAATAAATGTCCCAAGGGGCCGATTGCGCGTGGCGATGGCTGCCCCGATGTGTGGGAAGCCCTCAAGCTATCGGGCGAACCGCCTGTTCCCGAAATATCATCGCTGCTCGAGGGCGACGGACCGAAGCCACCCATTTCACTTATCGAGTACGAGAAAATAGTGGTTCACATGAAAAAGTATTGTATTGAGTATCAAGAGTATTGGATGTCTTCTGCCCAAAGAACAGCTAGTGGTAATGTCACAACATAACGTCTCTGCGGCTGCCAGTTTGGGCTGACTTTGGATAGGCCGACCAGTCAGAGCTGTCATTCAGCCAGTCAGTCCGTATGCCGAATTTTTGCCAGGGAAATTTCTCTATTCGGGCAAGTTCACTTTGCTCCCTCATTTTAAGGCGCTTAAAATTAACCGAAGCATAGCATATTCGAGTTCCGTCAATGTGTTGGATTACCCAGCGCTTGTCATTCCGGTTACTACAGCCGAACATGACGTAGACATGGTGCCTCCTAGCTTCAGCCCACTTAGCGAGTTGGACAAGAAAAATATGGATGCATGTAAGTGAATGTTCATTTAAAAATCTGATTGAGTCTAACAGCAGAACAGATGATACAGGTGTTCATCATGGGACTCCTGCAGCGATTCAGCTGGTCGGAATGAGGCTCAACGAGGAGTGCCTTCTTGAGATGGGTCAGCTTGTCGTTCATGCACTCGAAGAATATAAGAAGAAGAGGAAATTTGTAGAAGTTTCAGGGCATGCATGAAACCGCAATGAAAGAAGCGCAAACTTGTTCTACATACAGTCTCATCTATACTTCCGGTTCAAGAGTTCTTGCGCATCGACTGGCCCATTTGCCCACTATCCCATGCTAAATAATGCTCCAGAAAAGGGAGTCAGTCGCAGGATCCGGCCACCCGAATGACCTTGCCCTTCTTCGCATTAGTGCAATACTATCTTACTGCGTCAATGGCGACATTCATGATTTTCTGAGACATACTCAGCATTATTTCTTATATTTTTTAAGTGAAAGTCATCAGCTCGTAAGAAGACGCTTTGGCAGGTATAAGCTCAATACCTGAATCAGGGTTTCTTTACACTTTCTAAGCCAAGCCCTGCCAAATATTCGCGCATAGGATGTAACTTAGGATTCCCGAAGAGCATCGTTTCCAAAGACCCTTCTCCGTCCCGCGGTGCTTCCCAGAAAGTCGACTCTGGACTCATCATGGTATGTCTCTTTTTAGTACGAATGATCAAAAGCTTTCCTCCGGTTCGTAATTCCATCTTCGGTAAAACATAGACCGGACTTGGTGACTGAGTGCTCCCAAGAGTGAGCGCCTCAAGTTGCGAAGTCACAGGCACAACAGCCGACAGTGCTGAGGCTGGTTGCGCCGCTGAAACGAAAACCTTCAAAAGGGCACCAATGTATTTGTCGTCACAACGGGCAACGGGGTCACCTTCGTTCACAATCGCGTAAAACAAGGACTCGTTCTTAGCAATTGCTCCACTGGCAGAACGATTGGGTATGGAACGAGGGACGAACGGCGCAATCGCTGGTGAAGTGACCGGAGGAGCACCAAAGGTCACAAGACTTATAGATGAGAACTTTGAGACAATTGAATTGAGTTGCGATTGAGAGCCGAGATGTTGGCGGTTCGCTGGAACAGTCATATGGGCATAAAGCATGCTCGCGACAGCGCCACCGGCGGAATGGCCAGTGAAAAGGAGCTTTGGTGCAAAGGGTGATGTCAATAGACTCGGATCGAGAAGAATCCGCAATAAGGAATTGCTCAAAGGTGACGCTGTTTGAATGGCAGATTCAAGAAACCCGCCGTGAGCTTTGTATTGGCGATTATCTTGCGTTCGACCCTGAGGGAGTTCTCAGCATTCACATTAGCTGATTAGAGTTTTCGAGGCCTAGCGCTTACCAAGAAGTCTGTGGCTTTTGTCGGGCTTTCGTGATTAAAGTTGATTGCCCAATCTCTGATGGGTACTGTTCCGCGAATAGCGACAACAATAACTGGTACTGAAAGCCGCTCTCCGTTGAAAGACCTCATCAGCCGAACGCTGGTTGCCTTTACGGTCCCGATCATTGCATCAGAAGCAAGATAAAAACAAGGGCCGTGAGGGTCAATTTTATAGGTTTCCATGAGGCTTGCTGACGAAGAGGATCCGTAGACAAGCTTTGCGCAGACAGCTGCGAGGTTGATCATGGTACGATCCGTCGCAGAACTAGGATAGTTAGCCAAACAATGGTGTGCAAGTTTTAACAATAAAGAATACCCTACATAGAAGCAGCTTTCAATAAGGCACCGTCGCCATATGATGAGTTGGAATATCTCGATGTTTTCTCTATCCATCTGCTCATAGACGTAACGTCCGGCGGTCCAGAAACTTCTTCCAAGTTAGCTTCAGCCGAGGAGCGCGGATCAAAATAGTCAAAATACCATCGTCTTCTATTTTCTCCAGATAGTCATGTAAATCGACTGAGGCTGCTTGCATATTCTTTGACATGGCCCCAGAATTGTTGCTCTGCGATATCTGCGCCACAACACCAGATGCACCCGCTGATGTACCAGCGGCTGCAACCGCTGTCGGATTGCGAGCATATTTGCCAGAGAGACCGAGCGCGATCGTCCGCGGTGATTTTCGCTTCATTTTTGTTTTCTGTGATTTTGCCAAATGAGGCACCCATTTCGCGCATCAGGAAGTGGTTGTGAAGCTGGTGTTATATAAGATGGTCTGGACCAGAATCGATGCTCCTCTCAGCCGCAGCCAACTATTGCCAATATTCGCCACGAGCTGCAGGCCTTCAAATGCGCAGGTGCACAACGCAAATAAGCGCTCATTCCCGGAATTTCTGATCATACAATCAACAACTCGCAAGATCTTGAAAAAAAAAGAAAAAAATGAGCTCAGTCAACTTTGATGATCTCGTTTCGCCTCTATCCCATGAGGATCAACTCGATCGGAATTGGGAGGAAGTTCCCGTGCCTCCAGCGAAACGCGCTGAGCAAGGGTCATATGCCCCGGTTGGATCGCTATTAGACACGCTACACGACTTATATTGGCAGGGAGTGAGGAAAGAAGTTGCGGCGCTCATTCTCGCATTTGACGAGATCCAAAGCATACATCCCGAGGAAACAGACGAGGAGAAGAAGGAACGAGAGGATGCTGATGGTCTGTTGCTGGACAGAGAACGCGACCAGATCATCAACGATTTGTTGAGAATATGGAGTAGGTGATGAAGATGCGAGGTCTGCATCGAAACATTGTGCTGATCGCGATAGCTCCTGTTGAGGTACCTCCCAATGAAGAGGTAGATGCTTGGACAATCAGACATGGAGTCGGTACGCGTTTCGATTCTCTATTCCTAGTGCTAGACTAATGCTCTTCTCAGCGGCTTTCCTCAAAGAATCACTCCCGAAGCGGCGCGCCAGGAGTCTTTTGGAGGCAAGCGGGCTTCTTGACGTTGATATCTGTCGAGAATTTCGTCCGCCATCGTTTTGCTCCTGGGGACAGCGGCCGCATTATGAAGAGCGCTCTAGCGGCATGATTGATACAGTTCTGTTGGTGGCCGTACAGTGTTCCGTGTGTCGCAGTTGCATCAGATCTTTGTGCTACTACAAGTGTATCGAGGATTGCAAAGACAATCCAGTTCTTCGAAATCGTGTAAAATTACAGAAGACCAGATCAGACTTCCCTATTAGAGACGGCGACACTCAACTGTCAACTGACTATACCTTTCTCATGGACAACCTCGACGAATCCATGGATTATACCGTATGTCCGCGGTGCTTGCCGGACTGCCTTCACCCGCGAGAACACCTCCGCGCTGTGAGGCAGTTCTCATCCTATGCGAGCAACGAATGTAAGGAGTTCTCGAGAGAATTGGATACGTGGGAGGATGCAAATAAAGGAAAGTTATTGCTTGCCATGGGAAGTATTGCATGGGAGCGTTTCATCGACAACGCGTTCAAAGCTACATCAGTGTTACCTACTACGCGCACCATGTTTCCAGCCGGTGATACTCATACTGCGCTCATGTTTGGACCTCTTCTTATTGAGAATGGTGTGACTCGGTAAGTAAGCTCTCTTTCTGTCTCGTCGATCTGAAGCTGCGGGATGTGCACTGATCACAACATCAACTAGACGGCCTGGCGGAGCATTCATATCGCTTCGGAATCCTCCATCGTTATCCAACAGCTCTCCTAAAGAGATTGAGGAGCTGCTAGCAGATGAGTACGATTTTGGCATGGTCGAGCATCGGGATGGCTCCGAGGAAGAGGCGATCTTTGGAACATGCTACTCCGTTTCGCCCAACAAGAAGCTCTACAAGTCTCGGAAACCACGGCGCCAGAGGCGTTGGCTGTGTTTTCGGAAGCAAGTACTCAGTGGCTTCTTTTCCGGCTTCACTCCAGATTTGGACCAAAAGGAGGACGTCATCCTCGAAGAGTTCTTATCATGTGCCAAACGGTGGTCAGATAAGAATTCGCCCGATCATTCTCGTGCCGAGAGTAGAGATCTGCTCATGAGTTGTGGGACAACTGTGGTAGAGCAACTGAAGACATGTTTCGATGGCGATGTTAAGTCAATTCTCCTTCTGTTCGCAGATCGCCTCATCAATCGAGTCAGATTGCAGTACAGCCGCATTAGCAACAATTGTCAAAAGTTTTGCAAGAGTCTGCTGCTCAATAATGATGACTGGAACGGCGAATGGAATGGAATGTATCCTCCGGTTCCACCCTGCCTTGACAACTTTGAGAAAATCGGCACAATGCGCTACTTGATGAGCTTTGCAGGATTGGTCTCTAATCATGTCCCCGAGGGCGGGCCAGCTACCGTCATGGCTACTGCTGTCAACGTGTTTGACTGGTTCCCGCACACAGATGGTGCAGACATTATCGATCATGTGGCCAGTCTGCGATTCAAACCAGATCTGGAAGGACGGTCAGGGGATGTCATGTATTGGCACACAGAGGATATCGTCCACGACGAACTTCTTCTTAAAAGCGAATGCACTTGCTACTTCAACTATACGCACAATCGACAGTGTACTCTAGCTGCGCATCTGCTAGATTGCCCTTACGATAACCTGTCTTTGCTCACAATGCATGTGCATCGCTCACGATCTCTCTACACATTTCCAGGAGACAGGTGAGTACTCTCGGCAGGGCCAGGAAACGTTCCTATCAACTACTGGACGAAAAGGCTGGATAGCCAACCGTCTCGGCGTGATGCTACGGACATTCCTCCTTCACTCATATTTGAGTTCAATGAATTCAGTCTTTTGTTCAAAGTTGCCAGTTGGAGTGCAGCTGGCTAGGAGGCATTGGGCCCCTCAGCCGACAACATGGTCTCGTCGTGACGGCAACGTGCTCCGATCAAGCAGTCAGGGCTTGAGAGGTACTCCAGGTAACGCTGAAGGCCACAGTTATCCAATGATTCAACTCGTTCTGGCATCTTCCACATTCATGCGGTCGCAAAATATTTTTGCGACTCGTTGGAAGATGCTGAAGAAGACGATTAAGAGTCATATAAAGGGGGATGTTAAAATCAGTGACACGCCATGGGAGAACTGCAGCTGTCGCGTCTGTAATCAGGGCCTCGCCATATTGAAATGTAGAAGGGCAAAAGCACATGTGGAAGAGGTACAGAGAAATGGCGGGACGTTTGACCCAAGTCATCCTGATTATGTGTCTATGGACACTAAGGTGATCGTTCACTAGGCTGCAAGGACATGAAAAGAAGGAGGCAGCTGAAAAGGTGCTATTACGGGCGAAGGGATACTTTTCTGAGGCTGAACTTGCTTAACGCTGTATATATCATTTGGATATGCGATGGGAATGCTTAAATCACGATGCGACGATATAATGACTATTTACAAGATATGGGAGTCCAGGAAAACATTAAAGGCTGGACAAGGTTGCGACAGATGTGTGAACGATTTAGCAATCTTCTCGCTTTTCAAAAAGCTTTAAGAATACAGCCGATTGAGCTCTATTGACTTGCACGAAGTTGTCCTATAACCGTCATCGGGTTGAGTGCTTGTTATCCTGCTGCCTACCTGCTGACGACAGCTAGCCGCTCTCGTAATTTGATTGCCTACTGCCACTTGCTTGTCATCGGCGACAGCGATCTCCACCCCTCTTCAACATCCGACCGCATTTCACACAATCCTTTCTATCACAATCGGAGCCGTGGAAAAGGATAAAAAAGGAAGATCGTTTACGAATGGCAGATTACGGGACTAGAGCTTGGCCGCCAAGGGGCTTTAACACTCATGTCGCTCGAGCCAGTGTTGACAATGCAGAGGAGCGACCCTCGGACAAAGCTCACGAGGTTCTCAAAATCGCGGAGCTCCTCGTTCTTGTTCTTGCAAATTTGGACCAGCGGGACCTTATAAAGGCCCAGAATGTTTGCAAACAATGGCATCGGACTGTACAATCGTCACCAGTTCTTGCGAGTCTACTCTTTCTCCCAACTCAGCCTCCGCCGGACAACATTCTTACTCCCCGGATTTTCAATCCTCTGATTCGAGACTTGTTGCCAAATTGGCTCGATTCCATTGAGATAAAAGCTATTCCAAAGCTCAGCAAGAACTGGTTTGAGGCGACAAGGTCATCGACGCGATTTGAGTCATCTCGCCCATTTCTATCTAATCGCTTCGAGAACCCGTTCTTTCGAAAGAATGCCTCATGGCTGCACATGCAAGTCTCCCACCCACCGGTTCGGAAAGTAGCAGTACAGATCGTATTTTCCAAGCTTTAACACTACTCGCAACGAGTCTTGCTAAGAGAGTATTCGCTTGGGATGCAACTGTCAGATCTGTACATGATCATCCTGCAATGGGTGAGCCGAGGCGACCAACCGCGCCGCTTTCAAGTGCTGTATCCGACGTCGGGGAAGGTCATGTCGGGTCATGTCGAAACTGCGTGTGTCCAGGTTCTACCTTTTTATAGAAACTTTGTCGAAGACGGGAGTTCAATTGCAGAGGTTGACGAATTTGATGCCGATCTCTTCGTGCAGCTGCATAGTCCCCAGGCGTGTTGTCCACGAGTGATGTCTGATGAAGATAAGGCGTTCTGGAACGAAGAATGTGGTGCATCATTCTTCAAGGAGGAATATAGTGATTCGTATCATCATCAGCTGTACTAGGTAGTTTCTTCTCGTCAAATCGACTCTCAGCGTTCACTAGTCACCATATGATGAGTAATATCTGCATTACAATGTTTTTGGAATATGCATAACAGCCTTCAGACCATGTATGGCATGTACCTAATTAGCACGGCTGGCGCTACAATGACAACTGCAACCAAGATCGCCAAGTTTCGCAATACACTCTGGATGTACCTTTTGGCTAGTTTCTGCTGCTGGCCTGCAAATCCTGTTGCAGTATTCACATAAGGAAAGGGCGATTTGGGCTCCGGTTTATGTAGAAACTTGCATAAGGGCTCCCAACCATCCTCTACGCACCATTCCAACAGCTTGTCTTTGGGGACCAACCCCCGAACCATGTTACAATGTTCTTCACTCGTCAGCGAGCAACTCATCTTATAAAATCATACTCCCAGAGTATCACATACCGCGATAAACCCATTTCCCATTTCGAGCAATTCCTGTCTCGATGTTTCCGTCCAGTGCTCGAAACAGAGCAGGCCACATGAAGCGCACATAGACGTGCCACATCCAAAACCCCTCACTGCAGAGGCAGGACATGAGAAAATCCAGTCAGTGGCTGTTTGCTCGCACGAGCGTTTTTGTTGCACTCTGATGCCAGGCATCAAGATCCTTGCGATAGTTCAAAATGACTTTGGCATCCGGGTACGCAGCAATCAACTCGGCTGCTCGGACCGAGCCCGCCGCGTCTGTCACCGCGACGGAGTGACCAAGAAGAGCGTCAAAGTCGGCTGCTGTAATCTTAACATTGCCACTCAGGGGACCAAACCATCTAGACATAGAGTAAGCTTTACAGAACCCGCGGACGCAGGGGACTGTGTCATATCGAGGACACTACCGACCGTTAACCCACTTTTTGCGGCATAACTTAACCCATTGTGCAGAACGGTTGGGCTGCTCGAAGATAATATCCCATCCGTGATAGGTGTGGTCGTAGCCTAGCTGTAACAGGGCATTTTGTAAAGATTCGGTCCCAGAACGCGGCATCCCCACGCAGAGCACTTCCATGGGCTTGGTTCGTTGACGGGGTGGTGGCTCTGGTAGCGCATAAATGTAGTTCTCCAAGAGATAATACCACCAGCCATTGAGGCCACCCATCGTAGCGATAAAAGGTCAATTGCTGCTGGGCATGCAGCACCTTGTCTTGCGTCTGATGATGCGATGTGAAGGCTCATTTATGTCTCGATGGGACTCGAGTTGAATGACGCAGTCATCACTAAAGGAGGAGCCATGCCGTGTCACGCCAAGTGCAACGCTTCTTTGGAACTTGCTGGGATCCCAGAGGTAGTGCTGACAGCTGAGCGCCGTCAAACGCTGTCGATTATGGAAAATTTCCATGGAGACGAAGGAAAGTAAAAAGTCGCCGATCAATGAAAAGAAAAGGGAAAGGCTGATTATGCAGCGGCCTTTTTTCCTTGAAAGAATAGGTTCTGAATCATGTTGAAAGCGTTCAACGCATTCCTTTATTAATTAACGATATCCAAATTGCAGAAAACAAAAATCATCAGTGATTGTCTAATCACTGTCAATAGACCTCGCGAGTCATGCATCAAAAAACCAGCAGAGTTTTTAAATTCTTCCGCGGAAAGTTTGCGATCTTTTCTCAACGCTCTTTGTACTCCATATGACGGACCAACTAGCAAGGCAAAATTGACACCCTTCATGATGACTATCTCCTCCCATACTTACGTTACAGCACACCCTTTCGCTGCGGCAATATCGTCGTTCTGGATTTCGGAGCACCACACGAAGATGCGCGGCACAGGTTGCGAAGTCTTATGCTGCGTCTTTCCATTGCAGAGGTATCCTATTTTGCCCTCCTTGGTGCTATTTGTGCAGAAGTTGATGCAGCAGTTATTATTATTGGGAATCCAGACATAGCTGTGAACGTCGAATTGGAAATCGATTCCGAAGTCCTTCCCGCCATCTCCAGTGACGATTTGCGTGGCCATGCCCATGAAGTTGGTCCTTGCAAAACCTTGGAATGCGAGAATACCACCTTTCGGCCAAGTCTCATTCTTAAGAAAACTGACTGCGGGTGTTGTATATGAGGAGGTTGAGCCTGTGGAAGTTGTGGTTCCGGAGGTGCTACTGATACAAAAGTCAGACCGACTTCAATGAAGGAGGAGAAGTATGCAAGCGGTCTTCATCATTTCACTCTTACCCAGTTGATGTCGCGGCATGCGACTTTGTCGAGAGCGAGCCGCCCAAGCCGCCCCCAATCGCGCCGCCTACTATGAGCAGGATTAGGGCCGTCACCATTACTATGAAGACATTGCGCTTCATGCCCATTATCCTGCCTCTTTTATTTGTGGACGTTTCATGAATCTGCCTCTTCATGGCCTCCTTGCCCGTGTCATCCACACCCGGTGTACAGAAGTCTTCCGTGTCTGCTTGCCACAGCGTTCGCGGACTGGTCGCTGTCACAGGCTCAACGGGCGACACGATTTGCGCGTCCGGTCCCATTCTATCCTGTGATATGGCGACGACTTCCTTTTCGGTGTCATGGTCAATTGGGCTGCGATGTGAATGCTCTCTTGCCAATGAATATTCTCGTTTTTGTAATTCGCCCTCGATGTTGGACCTAGACGCCACTGGTGATAATCTGTTAACCGCCCCCGGGGCGTCATCATCACTCTCTTTCCACGGGAGCGGCTCGTTCTGGTCGTCGTGGTAGAAGGTGGCCATGGCGGTGGATCGAACCACAATATACTCATCCAGGTAGCGAGGGGTGCAACTAGCAGGTAAAATGAGAAAAAGAGGCAAAAGAAGCATGAAAGACGGCTCGACTCGACAATGATCATGTCCCCCATGACGGACTATCATGCCTCCAGCTGAATTGGGAAGATGCCCATGGCATTTTTTGAATAAATTACTCATGATATGTGCCCTTTTACCCCAGTTCACAAGTCGGTAGATGACGAGGATTGGGGCTCCAGTGAGAATCGGCACCTCCGCTGAGTTGGAGGGCGCAAAGGACGAATTGCATCTCGATACATGAATCGCGATGCCAGCACTATATGAAGCGCAATATTCATTATTACAGGATTTTAAGTCTTCGAAATCCTGCGACCGCTGTGCGCAACTTTTATGAAACGACAAGCAAGGCCATTGCAGTGTCGCCATTGGCTTCTCGGTGATTAGAGTATCCGGGACAGACTCGATATCCATGAGCAATAATAGAGGTCTTAAACACATATGCCTCTTTTTCGAAGTTTCTCAAGAATTTCTGTGTATCAGGTTAACTAAGTATATCATAAGAGGCTATCATTATGTCAGGCAAGCTGATGACATCTGGCTTCGCTGAAGATGCCAATGATGTGCCACCACTTGACACAGAGCGACTCGACCAAAAATCTCGAATACAAAATCAGCGCTTCTTGTATTTATGGCTTGAATTTATTTTATGACGCCTAATGCTCAGTTGTTTCTTTCTCGGGCAGCATTGCTAGCGGTCCGGTTGCGCGAGAGCGGAGCGAAGCGGCGTGATACCGGATGTCAGCGTCTATCACTTGAACCTTCGCTCGATTCACTCCTACAATAATGTCGCTGGGTACTTCACGGCTCTAAGAACGAATCATCCAAAGCCGATGTTGCATTGGGGCCCCTTCAAACTGCTTGGCACTGACTTCGCCACGATCCGTTCCTATGCTGCACTTAGGCAGAATTTCAGGTCGGTTGTTAAATGCCTCTTCACAGCAATGAAATCACATCTCGGGTATTAGTCCGGCTTCCACCTTACCCATTCACTGTGTTAACTCACCTGTTCCGGGGATGCCGTGAAACGTGCCGTGGCTGGATTGGAGGATTCCCATACTAGTACTTCATCAAATGATGAGTTCATCTCGGAGGCACAACAGAGGCTACTCTTGAATGGACCTGCAATTCTAATATGCGAAATTTTACCACTTTGTTCATCGTAAGGCGTTTGTCTTTCTTCGGCGGCCCCGAAGTATGCTCACCAGATCAAAGCTTCATGCCTGGTAATCCAACTTAAGGTTCTGTAATTGAACAAATTACCCAGGTCGCGCCTGAATGAAGCTTTCGGTACTCTAGTGACATAGAATTGCAGCATCGAGTGTCTTGACACCAAGGTCCAAAACGTGGTATGAGTTCTCTTGGTCCGTTCTTCCTGCACAACACATCATGTCCTCAAATCTCAACCCAAAAGTAGCATTCAACCTTGTCCCGGCTCCGCGGCCACCACCGAATCGTTTTGAGCTCACCTTCTCTTTTTAATTCTATCTGCATCATGCTATCTAAATAATCTGCCGCTCCCCAAGCCATCCACGACTGAATCACTTCGTCCCCCTCTCGCACGCCGGCCTCAGCCGCCCTTGATCCCGCAATTAAGTTCTTGATCTTGTGCTCTCGGCCCAAAGCTCGCGAGTCAAATCCTAATTAGAACCTCTCAGCGTCTCTCCGCACAAGCTTGAGGCCGAGATTAGCCAAGCAGTCGGTATGGGGGACGATGAGATCGCCTCGAAACATGGCTTCGTAATTCTTGTCCTCCTCTTCTTTGCCAATGATCCCAGCTATCAATTGCCGATAGTCTGATATGTCGTGAAACTTGTTGGCTATCCGGCGATTGTACAGATCGAGAACGATATCATCAATTGACATAGTGCCATTGGTCGCCAATTGAATCCTGGCATTCTCTGCAACCAAATACATGAAGCCTCGGCCATAGCTGATGCGGGTAATGTGCAAGCTCTCCCATACTCGCCTTAAAGCATCTCCATAGTCCATATCGATTGTAGGGCTCGTGTAGTATCCTTGCACATAGCCGTTTAGGAACTTGAGAAGCTGCCGACGACTCAATGCGCCGCCTCGGTATCCAGCGATGCATCCAAGATAATTTGCGATACCCTCGGTATACCATGCCTCTTCGAACTCTTCTTGGCCATCTGGCAAAGGCTCTTTCGACTGTAATAACGCATATTCATGAATTGTTTCGTGAGCCAGTAGATCCATCATTGAGTCATCTGAGATCTCTGCCTTGGACGCATCGCTATATTCCAAGAGATAGCTCTCAGTAGCACCAGTTCCACCATATATGACGTGTACTTTCCTCACGAATACACGGAAAGGGTTAGGTGACGAGAAGAACGAGGCGATTGCGTTGAATATCACAGACGTAGTTGCAGGTAAGGTGTTCATGTCTAGGAAGGGCTCCCCGAACCAGTACATGGCAAATTCGCGATCTCCATGCTTCTTCACGGGGCCATCCCAGTCTGGATATCTCTTAAGCTGGCCAATGGCAAAGATAGAGCTTCTGATCCACGTTGTTAAAGTTCCGTGACTTTTAACATGCGTTCCATCACCCATCGATGTTGCGCAGCGCGAGCCCCGAGGGGCATCTGAAATGTCCCATACTACATCGATATCCCACTCTTCAGCATCATCTGAGGACAAGGTGGGTACGATTGGGATGAAGCCGTCGCCCATCCCGATCAGGCCACCGCTGACATCGCTGCGCAGATCGATACGCGGCCCGGTTGGCGTGAACTTGTCTGTAACGCGGGCAGGGGCTAGGAATTGCACAATAACCGCACGCTCGGTGCATGTTTCAGAAAAAAACCATCGGCGGATCATATCTCCGCCTTCTTTCTCGTCTTTGTGGTACAGTGGCAGGGATTCTCCAGATACCGATGAAGCGGAAATGGCATTGCCGTCGTAGCGAGCTGTTTCTGTTGGCCCTCTATTCAAAGCCATTTCAAGGAACGGCGTAGTTGTTGTAAAGCGTCCCGGTTGGGTCTCGATGACCATGTGAACGTACATTGCCGTTGGGTTGGATGCATCTTGAGCATCATTCGGCTTTGGATATTCTGGGGTGAGGCGGAGACGAAGCGATAGGCGACCATGACCCTCCTGCACGAGAATCTCGCCCATGTTGTAGTATGGTAAGCTGATCTGCGACCAACGGACGACAGGCTGTAGGTGGCTCCTTGGTTTATATGGTTTATAGACGATGCGACAATTGCCGACGATCGTGCAGTCTTGGCGATCTTATCTGATTGACCAGATTAAAAACCGTTGGTCAAGGTCACAAGTCAATCTCTTCTCCTCATGCTCCGAAAGTAAGTGAGGAGACATCGAGTTACGACTATTCGTGAAGCTATTTATCGAACCACCGGACTTCGGTGCCGGTTACTTTACCCGCGGCCACGCAAAGAAGCTAACTAGATTGACCGTGCCCCCATTCAGGCTGACGCGTCTGTCAACGCAAGTATTTGGCTAAATTGTATGAAAAATCCGTGAAAAGATAAAATCTCATCGTCGTGACGACTGCGCATGTAAGTCGATGAGCACTTCGTCTTCTGTACGGCGATGGCTGCTGTGCAATCGACTGTTGTCATGTCTCCCCGGTTCGTTGGTGCCGATATACGAAACGCCGCTCTAGGAAGGCGCCTGGGTGGACGCCTACGCAGACTATTTTAGGACTGAGCGTGTTTCCTATTGGGTCATTGGTGCTTCTATCATGAAATCAGACGCAGCCAAGAAATTCTGCCCTACGAGAACTGAGGAGCTCACCCTTGACATCCTAAGCGCATCCAATCAGCAGATCAATCAAACCGGAGATGTCTTGCCTCTACTGCAACAGTGTGGCACATTTAAGCATAGAAAAATACCCTCTGAAGCTTTGCGTGTGGCTGCACACTAATGCTCGCTGGTTCCCCTCCTGCTACTTCGATAGCATTTACGCGAGAGCTGAATAAGATCGGCTCAACATTAAGCAACTTAGCTCAGCCAGTGCAACCCACCCCGCATGGCGAAGCATTGAATTAGGAAGGAAGTGATGTGTTCGACCAGTCACATCCAGCAAATGCTCTTTCGTGACTGCAAAGATCCTGCTCAACGGCTGAAAGGAACGGAGTTGCGATAATGCAACCTTGTCTAAGCGCTGCCGGGTCGCGGGCATGGGGAAAGCGTAGATAAACGTGGGATCTACCCGACTTAATGCGAGATATAGTACACCAGGGATTTAAACTCTGCGTTACTATTTTCGACCACGTTTCAAATTTCTGTGTACATATTATCCCATCATCGCAATGCGTTATATAAATATCCTTGCTTTGTTGCCAGCGATCGTCGCAGGATCTCCGCTGGCTGAGCGTGAGAACCTTGCACCACTTCTTCGAGCTCAAGGCGAGAGCGTACCGAACAGTTACATTGTCAAATTGAAGGACCATGTTGCTGCATCGGCAGTTGGTTTCTTGTCTACACTTGACATCCGGAAGGATCACGTTTACGAGAATGCTTTTAAAGGCTTTGCGGCAGAATTAGATGATGCTGCACTTAACCAGTTGCGAAAACATCCATCGGTTAGTTTTTGTGCATTGCCGTCGCACCGAATGGCTGTTTGACACTTTGAAAACAGGTTGACTACATCGAGAACGATGCCATCGTCAAGATCAATGGATTCGTCGAACAAAAGAATGCACCGTGGAATCTGGCTTGCATTTCTCATCGCAAACGAGGAGCGACATCCTACGTCGCTGATGACAGCTTTGGTGCTGGTACATGCTCGTATATCATTGACACCGGGATCGACGGTAGACATCCTGTGAGTCTTTTTGTCAAATTATTATCTTCTTTTGAATCTTCCTAAGACTTGTGTTATAGAATTTTGGTGGCTGAGCTCAACAGATTAAAACCTTTGTCAGCCAGACTACTGACGGCAACGGCCACGGTACTCATCTTGCCGGAGTCATTGGTGCTACCGCTTACGGTGTAGCAAGGAAGACAAAGATTCTCGGTGTCAAGGCTTTGGATGACAGTGGATCCGGTACTTTGTCAAACGTGATTGCTGCCATGGATTTTGTTTCCAAAGACTACAAGACTCGCGGTTGTCCCAAGGGAGCAATGTGCAATATCAGCCTTGGCGGAGGATACTCGGCTTCAGTCAACAGAGCCGCAGCTGCACTCGTCAGTTCTGGCGTCTTTACGTCTGTTGCTGCCGGCGGTTCCAATACCGATGTCAATGGAACATCTCCAGCTTCAGAACCCACGGTGTGCACTGTTGGCGCCAGCACAGAAAACGACGAGCGCGCATCTTACATGAACTATGGGGCTGGTCTCGACATCTTTGCTCCCGGCAGCAATATCATCTCTACTTGGTTGGGAAGCAAGACGGTACGTTCAATTTGTTCTTTCCACTCGTTCATAGGGTAACTGACATGATCTGTAGAACACTCTTTCGGGTTCGTCCATGGCCGCTGCACACATCACTGGGCTGGGTGCATACATCGCTGGACTGGAGGGATTTCCGGGCTCCCAACAGCTTTGCAAGCGACTTCAAGATCTGGCCACCAAGAATGTCCTCAAGAATGTGCCCAGCGGAACACCCAATCTCCTAGCCTTCAATGGAAACCCTTCAGGCTAAGTCGCCTATGGCAGGGGCTGAAAATCGCATGGGAAATCACTACTGAGTCAAGCTAGTCAATATAACCATCTACTTAAGTCAAAAACTCGAATGAGAAGCGATGACAAATAACTTGATTTGCAAATCTCCCCTGCTCAGCCGAGGCTTAGGTTATTTGTCAATTGAAGCCTGGGGTTTTGCTTGGAGACCATGCGCCACAGTAGGGTAGCACCCGAACCCGGCACAATCGGAAAATGCAAGATTGCCGTAAACTCCGTTGATGCAAATCTGTTTAGGGATGATTCTGCGATTTTCCCGAGGATGACAGCTGGCGCATTAGCAAAGGAGCGCGTGTAGGAATCGTAGATGACGCCTTTTCCCTTGACTTGGCATGACGACGAATCAATTTGCGTATTTCCAGAGCTTGAGGCGGAAGGCGGGACCCGGAAATGCACCCCTCCTTCCTCTTGCATCATCATTCCTCATCCGTATAAAGAACCAGAGCTCGCCTGCAGTGATTGAAGCTTTCGTCAATCTTTACCACGAGAATCACATCCAGATTTCGGACCTCTAGTCGCTTTTTTCTATTGAAAAGTCCCTCTTCCACCATTACAATGGCAGTCCCACCCAAGTTTGCTGGGCACAAGCTCGACGGAGTCGTTCAAGGCACGAGCTCTGGATGGACGGTGGACCAGTGGAAGGAGTGGCTAGCAAAGAATGTAGTGTAAAGGTGTATCAGAGCAATATCGATTCGATGCTACATCATATTGCTACTCATTCGAGACTCGTCTTTGCCTCAACGGTCCTCCTGTCCAAGTGACCTGAACAACTGCTGCGCCAACTTGTACCAATCCCATAATCAACGCCATCGTAGCCCAACCAAACTTGTCCTTGATCAAACCTCCCAGGATTGGACCCGCCATAGCGCCCGTCGAGAAAGCCATTGTGCTCAATCCATAAGCCATGGCATAGGGAATAATATCAAACTCCTCACTGGTGTCCTCTATCGCCCATGAGATTTCGCCCATAAGCGGACCAGTGATAAATTGTGGTAGCGAACCCGATGCCAACCAGCAAGATACCAAGCAAGATCTGATGCTCAAGTGAGTTCTCTGAGACAAAGCGAAGGCTCATAAGCAGTGGTCCAGCAGCCAGGAACCCTCCCGTAACGGGCCACTTTGGACCGATCTTGTCGCACAATGCGCCCGCAACCGGGCCAAGAAGTTCTGGCAAGGCCATGGGCAGAAACATGAGTCCAGCACCTGTCGCATCCCACCCAAAGGTCGAAGACACGAACAGAGGCAATGTACTGTCGAATGCCGAGTAAATGGTCGCGACTACCACAATGCCAAAGAGGGCAGAAAGCAATCGAGGCCTGCTCAGCAGGTATAACAAGCTCATCTGCCTCGGCGGCGCAGCCTCATCTCGACCAGATTCGGTCGGAAGACTACGATGTGATGAATTCGTTGTTGCACCATATCCATTTCGCATCCCATTGGCAGCAGTCTCATCGATCAATGGCTCAGATTGCTCGTCCCGCTTGACATCCAGCCAGCGGTTCGCTTCCTTCTTCTCAGCGATGAACAATCGAAGAGCCACATTCACTGCAATCAAGGCGAAGCACGTCCCAAATACTGGATAATACCCCGCCTTGGCCGTAAATCAAGCCTCCTAGCGTTGGAGCGATCAATTGACCGATGCTGCTCGCCGTGCCCATCCATCCCATTGCTTCACCCAGCCGTGCCTTGTCCACCGTGTCGACGACAAGGGCCAAGCCAACACTCCAGACCATGGCGGAAGATATGCCTTGCATGATTCTCGCGACGAGTAGCATGGGAATACTTGTGCTGAAACAGAGGAAAATCGATGTGAGAAGCAACAGGGCGAGACCAAAGAGCATCGGAGTCCTTCTGTTCTGTGTTCGGTCGGCGATGTAGCCTAGGATAGCTGTGCCTTGTCAGACTGGTGCGATCTCTTTGGGGAAAATCATTTCAAACATACTTGATGAAGACAAGATGGCGGCCGCGAAAACCGCCAGCGCCACAGAATTCCAGTATTGGACATCTTCCTTCGGCACGCCCATTCGATTGGGTAGTGAAGACGGCAGGACTGGAACGACCACCGCATACAAGAATACATCCTGAGTGCCTGGTTAGACTCTTCGCGTGTCATTGAACAACGCATTTCAGGCTTCATATTGCTGAGCCGACTTACAATAAAAACCGCCACTGATACCGCTGCCACGATGAAAGCCGTTGACGATCGAAACTCTACGAACTTGGACTTGCTGCCCTTGTTCTTGGATTTCGACGACAGTCCAAGCATGTTCGCGACTCGTCTGAATGCTCAATGCAGCTCGAAAATTGTGCTTTGCGAAAGCAAAAGAGCATTTCTGGCTGACGCGCGAGCTTTGAATGGTTTTTGATCTTTCGCATGTCTGAGACATTGACGTAGCGCGGGTGATGGATCAAATTCAGGGTTAGAGCAGTATTCAGCCATCTGGCCGCCCAATGCGCGTAATGTACACGATCGGTATTAGCGCAGTCTATCATGTCTCAATTTGCTTTTGAACGGACGAATTAATAAAAAGCTGCAGCCAACCCGTGCTGCAACGCATCGGAAAAAGAAGGTAGGTTTTTGTATCTGATGTCAACCCAAAAACTCAGTTAGCACAACGCGAGTTGGCAATGCCATGCCACGTCACACGACGGTGCACTCATTTCGTCTGGCGGCCAATGAGTTTGCCAATTGAGCTTCTTCAAAGACTTGGCGGATGTCTAACGCACTGTGCTACACATGCTATTGCCAGGCCTATATAGGCTGTTCAGCCTCTATGTTTCTGCAGGATGGAAGGTGAGTTTGAAGCACGCGACTATAATAGACCAAGAGAACATGGAGGCTTGTACAAAGGCTGAAGAGTCGCGGTGATGTGTGCGCGCGCATGACAAACACCAGGTCAGAACATTGCTCCTGGTGGGCTTCGCTTCGTATTCATGCCCTTTCAATTGCCTGATCAGCTTGTCAAATTTACAAAAGGTGATATATGCGATCTCGTCGCAGACGACCAGCCCTATAGCATGGATGTTGTGAATCCGGTCCAACTGAAACGCTAAGGCTGTTCTCCAGACAATTGCTTGCAACTCAGTCTATAACGGACGATCGCCGAAGCCGTCAGTTGCTGAAGATCTGCTCATCAATGCACGGGAATAATGACAACTTGAAACGATTCGCGATCGACATGTTCCTTGGGGGCGAACATCTTCAATGCGAATGAATGAAGACGCTAGTTCGTGAACAAAACTATTAATACACAGCCTTACACTTCCCCGAGCAGATGACTGAAACGAGAAATGGCTCCAACCCCGGATGGGGACATTTCGACTCCACCTCGGAGAATAGTGTGCCTTGAACACCATGGTCGTATTCCCGGGTGTCAATTAGCCTGTTGCGTCCCAGCCAAATGATACTTACAAGATGCACTTTAAAGTACAAAAAGGCCCAAGACTTCAAAACCTG